>QXEO01000609.1:0-205463 GCA_007115705.1 Dactylis glomerata
GGGAGTGTTCCACTACCCCGACCGTTCCTGCAGTGAGTCGCCACGTGGCGGCACGGAGTGGGGCGGCGGTTCCTGTAACCGTGCCACTAGGCCATGATGGCGAGGAGTAACTGCACTGTGAACCGTCACATCGTGTAACCGTTCGAGGTGGCAGGGAAGTTGCAAGTTTTGATGTAAACTGTCAGGACTGGCTTCTCAAGGAAGTCTCGCCTATATGTCGGCATAATTGCCCGAGGAATATGTTCCGTCCGGAATACCTCGGGGCCGGCCGGAATAACTTTTGGAGAAGGAACAGAGGCCGGGATATGTGTGGCTGTCCCGGCATATCATCTGATCGACGGGATATAACGGAAAATCGAGGTATAATGAAGAGAGGATATGTTGAACCTGTCAAGGCTCCACAGTGATGACTGGGGAACCTCGACAGCTTCGGGGACTAGTGTCGGGGGGATGACCCCCGGTAGGGTCAAGAGACTAGAAAGATACAAGGACTATGGTTGACTTATGCCGGATTATCAAGGAAGGGCCTGGCCGGAATATAAGAGCATCGGCCAGGCCGACATATGTGTATATCCCGGCTGGTGTTCGGATATGCCGGTATAGCCGGAATACTAATATAGGTGTGTCGGCATATACTTAGATATGCCGGCCTAACTATTTGGTGTGTTGTGCAGGAGCAAGGGAGGCCGGATTACCCGACCTTTATAGGTCGTTGGTCCGGCATATATGTCCAGGGTATGGCCAGCGGTCGTATCCGGGATACAGAAGTCAGCTAATGTGTCACATCCCTACAATCAAGGAAGAAAACATCCAAGCATGGTAGTAGAGTGTGATGGCAGGGTGCACAGTGGAGGTTACCTACCCTCACTGTGCACAAGTACAGAGCTTACCTCACAGGGGTAAGGTCACAGTGCAGGAAGTATAAGGTACAGGGATATGAAGTCCCATCGAGAGCAATTAGGGAGGAAGTCAAGGGTCTCTGCCTTCGTCAGCAAGTCCTATTTGGAGTGTAGCTCGTGTCTGCTGGTCTCTTGTGACCGTTGTAACCCTGGCCACCACTATATAAGGTGGCACAGGGAGTCCTAGCAAAGGGTTGGTCACTCTGTGTTCCTACACTTAGCAGTTCATCTTCCTCCTCTAGCAGAGAGCTTGGAAGCACCATTGTTGTGTACTCCATCGATCCAAATATATAACCAAGTAGAGCAGGAGTAGGGGTGTTATCTCCTTACGAGAGCCCCGAACCTGGGTAGATCTGTGTTCCTTTCTGTCGTGCTCTTTAGCTCGTTCCCCTCTCCCGAATCCTCCAGCATCTAGTTCGGCCCCCATTTAAGCCATCCTATGGCATATGTTGTTTCACCACGATGACAGAAACCATATTCGTTACCATATTTTTTTCAGATTCGGAATCGGAGCGGATAATGTGCGGATATGAATATGAAATCGGAGTCTATCGGCAACGAATACGGACCGAATATGGAGCGAATACGGTTCGGTTGCGTATAAACATTTATCGGATTTCCCGTTGATAATAAAGTAAAATTAGCTTGTAATTTTTTTCTACATACATAAATATATATTCATATAAAACTAGTTTATGCCTTGCATGGTGCTGTTTGTGTACCATAAGACAAAATATATAACTCTATTTTATCTTCTCTCCCCAATCACGTACTCAACAAGTCATTGACGGATATTTTATCGGATATTGTCCGGATATAACCGTGAAATATGGTATATTTATGGAAACGGTCGGATATTAGTAAAACCATATCCTTTTCCGTATCCGTTAAGCACTAGCCGTATCCGTGACCATATCCGCCAACTATCCGACCGAATCCGTTTTTGCGTTCCGTAAGCCTTCGGTCGGTCGGTCGGTCGAAAATAATCCGTTCCGTTTTCACCCCTATCGAGGGCATATGCTTTGTTTACATTACACACTTTACTTAATGCAATTATCTGTTGTTCGCAACTTAATACTCATGGGGTGTTCGGATGATATCCCCGTGAGTGGATTATTAGTCATAGATGCAGTTGGATGGCGGTCTATGTATTTTGTTGTAATGCCTAGAGTAAATCGCATAGTGATCTTCTTGACATATCACGTTATCTTTATTCTATCAATTTCCCAACTGTAATTTGTTTACCCAGCATGTGTTATTTATCTTAAGGAGAGACACCGCTAGTGAACTGTGGACCCCAGTTCTATTTTCATCATATTGCTATCACCTGTTTACTTTACTCGCACTGTTTACTTTACTCGCATACTATTATCACTTTCCACTCGATACGCTCATACCCTTTGTTTCAAGCAAACCGGTGAGATTGACAACCTCATCGCAAGTTGGGAACAAAGTACTTGGTTGTGTGTGTGCAGGTTCCACGTTGCTACTAGCTGAAGACGCGCTAACTCGTTTTATCGTGAAACGGTGCCCTTGTTGGAGTGTCACTGGGCTATCAAGCATCACCTTCAGTTGTTTGTCTGCTCTTCTCTTGATCGACAAACCTTGGTTTCTTACTGAGGGAAAAGACTTGCCGCTGTGCTCATCATACTTTCCGCTTGGAGTTTCCCAACTGCCTGGCCATAATCATCATCAACTACACGCCAGCCATCAGGTACGTAGCTGTATTTTCTCCCAAAGATTGTGACCATTTTCTACGGTACCTATTGTTCAAATTTAAATAAAAGCGCCACAAACTCAAATAAAAATTCATATGTAGCCACCATTCAAGATAAATGGCCATCTCCCATAATTGGACATCCTATGAGGTCTACTTACCAAGAAAATTACAAGGTGTCATGTTGACCTTCATGCCTAGTGGCCGCTTCACAAAAAAAACATGCTTTTTGCACTAAAAATGAAAACTCAAATTTTTATGAAGCAAAGCCTGAAACCCTATTTGGAAGACTTGTTTGTAATGAGAAGGTGCACACACTTGCCAAGTTTGGACGCTTTATCACTTTGTATGCTCATGTTTTGCGATCTACATGGTCACTTGGGTGGAAAAGCCTAGTTAAATCATATCTGATAATCTTATTTGTGAATACATTTTAGAAAAAAAGCATCCATTTACCAACATTGGTATTTTACATGACAGGTAGGTGACATTATGTGACTACATGCGCGAGATTTTCATTTTTCTGGATTTTTTAAAATACCATTTGGTTGAAGTCAAATTTGAGTCAATTTTGGTGGGGAAGGGCCTTAATTCATACTTCTATTTTGAAAATTCAAATTTTGATCATGCACTATGCATATAACCCTCCCGGGGTACCTAGCCGTATTTTCTCGCAAAAATTATGACCATTTTCTAGGGTACCTATTGTTCAAATTTGAATAAAAGCACCACAAACTCAAAAAAATCCATATATAGCCACCATTCGAGATAAATGGCCATCTCTCATAATTGGCTATCATATGAGGTCTACTTACCTAGAAAATTATAGTGGTGTCATGTTGACCCCCATGTCTAGTGGCCATATAAAAATCACGCTTTTTGCACTAAAAAAGGAAACTCAATTTTTTATGAAGCAAAGCCTGAAACCCTATTGGGAAGAGTTGTTTGTAATGAGAAGGTGCACAAACTTGCCAAGTTTGGGTGCTTTATCACTTTGTATGCTCGTATTTTGCAATCTACATGGTCAATTGGGTGAAAATATATATGTGGAGGGCCTTAATTACATAGGGTTTTTTCTCCCATATAGTTTGAAACATGGACGCGGAAACTGGCACCCATAATAAATAACCCACACTACTAGGAAAACCCTTATCCATGGGCCCATTATCTACGGCGCACTATGTTTTGGTGCTCCACAGATAAGTAGCCATAGCGCACCAAAATAAATGCTCCACAGATATCACCTTATTTGTGGCGCACCAAACCTGGGGTGCGCCACGCATATGTGGGCCCCAACGAGCACCAGGGCCTGGGGTGTCAGGCCCCCACATCCGTGGCGTATGTATCTGGGGTGCGCCACGCATATGGAAGAGATCAGTGGCGCACCACTGATCCATGCGCCACGGATATAAGTGGGCTCATCCTCTAGAAAAGGTGGCAGACATATCCGTGGCACATGTCCCTTTGGTGCGCCACTGATATGTATATTTGTCGAGCACCATAGTGATGTGCGCCATGGAGATATCGTACCTACCACCATAAAGGTGCCATCTCCCCCTACCTCCCACTCCAAACCCTCACTCCCATAGATCTAGCTCTAGCTCTAGTTCCTCTTCTCTCCACCCCTATTTTCTTCAATTATTTCTCCATTTTAGGTAGCTAGCCAAAACTTGGATTTGGATAGATATGTAAGGGTTGACTTCCTCCTCCTCCCCCCCACATATATCTAGCTCTATTCCTCCCACTAGCTAGCACATATCTTGTCTCCCTCAAGTTTGGCTCTCCGCTCACGGATTCGTCGGTAACTTGTCTAATAGGTGAGTATATGGTTGGATAAAAACATATATGCTTGTTTCCTTTGTGTTATGTGGTGGTCGACGCGTGGCACGTATAGCGGTGTGTTATGTGAGATATATATGGCATATGTGTTTTGTATGTGATCGAGAGGGGCATGGATGCTTGTGTATGGTTTGTGCAGGTACCAGCGCGTGGTTGATACGTTGCAAACGTATCTATAATTTTTGATGCTCCATGCTTGTTTTACACCAATTGCTATATGTTTTGTCTACACTTTGTGGCACTTTTATGATTTATTTGGACTAACCTACTAATAGTTGCAAAAGTGCACAATGTTCTTGTTTTACACTTTGATGTGTAGGAATTACCAAGAATACAAGTGGAAACCTTATTGGAGTCAAATTGGGACTTTCCAGAAATCTGTGCCAGAACTTTTTTCGAAGATGGTCACGTTACAGGTCGAAAACGGTGTCAAAAGGAAAACTCTTCAATTACAAAGTTGTAGGGAATTTCACGGTGAAAGTTCTGGACATAAAATTCACCTGATTCTGTGTCCGGACGACTGAGATAATCCCACTCCATTGCAGCCCAAGATGGGGAGACGGGAATCCGAGAGACTATATAAAGGGAGGAATCCTAGCTCATAGGGGACATCTCCACCCACGAATTTGTAGCCACCAGAGCCACGTTTTAGCCTCCCCCATGGATCCCATCTCCATGGGGGAGGGCTCCCATGAAGCCATGAAGGAAGGGGGCTAAGGGGCGGCGCTCCCCCATGATGTCGGCGGCGGGGAAGGAGTCCCCCGCGCCGCCGCCCGCGCCGCTGCTGCCACGCCGCTGTCGCCCGCGCCCTCGCTGCTCCTCTCCACCATCTTCACCGCTATCTCCATCACATATGCAGTGGTTCATCCTCCCACACACCTCTGTACCGTCCTATGTAAACATAGTGTTTGATGCTATAATATTTATCCTATGATCTATGTCATGTTTCCATAGTTTATTTGTTCTTAGATTGATTTGTTGAATGTCTTTGGTTCATTAGAGTTGTATGTTGATATGGTACTGTCCTTTGGTGTCCATTATATTTATGCGCGCATGGATTAAACATCTTAGGGTTAGTAGTATGTGCAAAAGGAAGGGGGTAGTTCTGCCGGAGTGACAGAAACCTGAGGACGCGAACCGGAACGTTGCACGTATGGGAGTAAGAGGACCATTAGCTTAAGGCTATGGTTGGGGAAACCTTAATGCATTGTTAGTAGTTACGGATGTTTGCTAACAATCCAATCATAAGTACTTGTAATCCCAAGTAGCGGAGCGCATGTAGATTTAGCCTCTCCCACATAGAAAACTGCATCGAAGACAATGAACTCGATATCTTCACTAGTTAATCTTGGACAAAGCCACCATAATTACCACCACTATTCCACACTCATGGTACTGTTATTTTATGTTTGCTTAGTATACTTTATTGCTGCAGCACTAACATTTACTTTCTTATATTTATTATCTTGCAAAGTTATCTCTCATACCCGTATTGTTGCACTAGTTTTATTTCCTAGATAATGCAAACGTTTAGTATGCGTAGAGTTGTATGAGTGGTTGATAGAACTTGAGAAAACATTTATCCTACCTTTAGCTCCTCGTTGGGTTCGACACTCTTACTTATCGAAAATGGTACACACGATCCCCTATACTTGTGGGATATCAGTGGTGCATGGATGTTTGCCGAAATGTTGATTAATTTCTGTTTCGGCAAACTTTTGCACTACCCATATGTCCTATTTATAGGGAAGGTCATGCCGAATTTTTCTGGCGATATGACCATAAATTATTCTAAATATTCTCATTTGCTCCATACCGTGCAGGCAACGATGGTGCGCCACATGAGCGAAGGTATGGTGGCAAGATACAAGGAATGCGCGATGGCCGTCATGATTCGGAACAACATATCCGAGATAAGATGTCCTTGTCATAGATGCAACCTCAGGGCCCTAATCAATCCTGATTCCGGTACATTGGAGAAGCACTTGCTCATGAGTGGTTTCATGAAAGGCTACATTGATGAGGACGTCAACAATGGGCCCCCGGCGGCAGGAAATGGTGACGTGGGAGGCCGACGAGAAGGCGAAGTGTAGCACCCTACCTTTTGCTAAAGGCAGAACTCCTGTGTTAATGTGCTACTCCCTGGATCATTAGATAGCACCACAGTACAAAATATAGTAATCATTGCAGATAGTGTCATTTATTACATCGCAAATCCAGATAAGATAGTCTTAAAACCTTGCAAAAATAGCTTAGCCACTTGGACTTGCTTGAATACCAGAGTTTGACACAAACTAACACAACGGAAAGTAAATTGCAATGAGCCTCCATCTTCAGCAAGTGCCACAGGCAGTCATGTTGGTATGCAGGCTCGAGACTCCTCCATCTACTCCTCATCAGAATAACCTACACGTTTGAATATGTAGCCCCAAAGGGGTCAGTAGCACAACATACTGGCAAATGACACATATTTGGTGGCATTTGTGGAAAGACTATACTACATGATTTTTGGCTAGTAGATCTTTTGGCTAATTTGCATAAAGCAAGTTTTATCCTATATTTTCCAAAAGAAAACATTTCAAAACTTTAGATTTTTCTTTAAGGTCAAGATAACTCCTAGGTCACCTCCACATACATGGTTTTCACTGCCATGCATGTAGCCCCGGGTAGTCACTCTACAAAACTAGGTTAATCCCTCAAGTTACTACAATACCATGGTTTTCACTACCAGGCATGTAGCCCTGAGGCATTCCCTCTTTCTACACAAGTTTTAATTATTTTGAAAAGGTGATGAGATTATTCCGTACATTCCATGTCTAGAGACTCAAGTTGTCCATAACCGGGGACACGGCTAATCGATTAGTTTTATACCTTGCAAGAGTTGTGCACTTTCACCTTAAGACTCATTTTACCCCAAAGAATAAGATGAGACAAGACCTTTCAGAAGAAGCATTCAACCAAACTAGTCTGACCGTACCCACTATCAATCAACTACCACCTCATGTCAGTACTCTTGGTTGAACCCTTACATCATACTCAATGAAGACAGAGCCCATAATGTCATAAGGCTGCACTGGAAGTACATCTAAGCATGGAAGACATATTAATCCCTTTAATCCTGAGTGGCAACCCACAAGTGTACTACTTAGGCCACTAACCACATACCATGGTTTTCACTTCCAAGATATGGGACTCCTAAGCAGTCACTCAACACATCCAAAGCCACACCAATCCACCAGGTAGTTCATTAAGGTTGTAGTTTAATTTTTAGAACAAATCATCAATAAAGCATGGCATCATTTTCCAAGATAAATTTACAATCCTAGCAAGTGGGGTTTATAGGTTGGCTATACACTACTAGATTCTAAGCATTTCATAAACTTCTTTGAAAACAACCTATCATGCATACTACTGAAAAACACTAATGCAGTAGTAAAAATAGGTAAAAGAATGTGTGTCACTTGCCTTGGAAACAACCAGCACACTCACAACAATCACACTTGTAGTTCAGCTCCTCTTCACAATCTAAACAGGAAATATTGCACACAAATAAACACACCATACAATCCAAACATAAATAATAAGACAAACAATTGAAAAGGGTTTGTTCTACATTTTAGATTTATTAGGATACTGTGATAAGAGAGATATGGCAAAAGAATTGTGGATTGTGAGATATGGATTTGAGAGCTTGAGTGGCAAAATCAAATGATTGGTGAAAATTGGACTAAGCAAGATAATGGGTAATGAAGTATTTAGGCTTTACTAGAGCATGAATTGAACTTGGAACAACTCATGTGAATTAAACCACACAAGTGTCAAAATAGTGTAACATCAATACTATTGAATAAGTGTGAAAACAATTACTCATAAATAGTATACATTACACTTAGGCATTGGGCTAGGATTTATGAAGCATTGAGTTACTCAATTAACTCATTTGTTAATTGAATAGTTCTACACATGAAATCAGGATCAAGTGGACAGAGGATTGAGTATGGGTAGATAACATTTGAGATTATGGTTTAAGGTTTCTATTGGGTACATGGAGTATTGGATAGGTGCTATAATGTTGATTAGATCAACACCATAAAGATAGCAAAAATACGATCTAAGATTGAGATGTATCACACTTTACTCAAACAACACAATTGTAATTTGAATATGTGTGAACTCGTCAAGTAAGATTTAAATAGACATGATATTGGATCAAGGTGGTGTCAAGATGATCTTAGTGGATAGGGTTTACTTTGGTAGAAGGAAACAATGCTAAAAGAAATAGAATTAATCGATGAAGGTAAATACTTAAATTCTCATATTTGAATTTGAATGTTAGTAAAGTGATTCAAGAAATTTGGGAAGTGATGCTACTGGATAGCTTGCAGTAAAAAAAGCTACTGCAATTGGATTCATTCAAAAATCAATTTTGGAACTTAAGTTATGATCTAAATAGTGATTTGAACATATTTGAATGCACAAAGTTTGTGCATGTAACAACTTTGATGTTTCTTGATTCTATGATGTTCTACATGATTAGAGGATTCCAACGACTACAAAATTGTAATTTTTGGATACTTGGAACAAAAGATATGAATTAAATAGTGCAACAGAAGGATTTGAATTAATTTGAAAATGAATTCAAATTAATTAATGAAACTATGGAATATTATTGCACCATTGGATTCTACACTTTATTAGCTTTCTAGAGACATAAAGTTTGTAAAATTTGGATGCATGGTTTGGAAGATATGAATTTTCAAAGATTCAGACAAATTCTGGTTTAAATTCTAATTCGGATTCTTAATTAGACAGAGGCTGGCCATGTGGCGAGTTCTGATTCGTCGGTACCGGTTCATGCGGATCATGCACAGCAGCCGTTAGATCTTAAGTGATCTGGGCGGCTGAGATCGATCCGTACCGTTTCGTTTAAGTGAATCAATCTGAACGCTTGGATCCAGATCGGATGGCAGAGGGTGAGAAGAAGGAAAAGAACTCACCGGGGCTAGGGTTCCGGTGAGACCTCCAACAAGGTGCAGCCCAGGTGATGAGCTCCAGCGATGTTGCAGAGTGTCGATGGATTTCGTGTCGCAAGAACATGGGGTACCACGCGACAGACCCAAAGATTCGAACGCAGGGGGCTGAACGTGGGAGATCTTGGATCGCAACGAAACACAGTGACGGAAGCCTCGAGTCATCGAACACACAACACACTGCAGAGAGGGACACCGAGCTTTACCCAGGTTCAGGGCCCCCGTGGTGAGGTAACACCCCTACTTCCTGCCTTCTTGTATTACGAGGCGATACCTCACGAGGAGTACAAGGTCTTGGTTACAAAGCTCTAGCTAACCAGAGGTTGAAGAACCTGCGTGCCCAGCTAGCAGCCTGAAGAAGATGAAGATTCGATCCCCCCTAAGGGGTGGCCTCCCCTCCTTTTATAGCGCCAAGGTCCTCCTTCCCCTTATCTTCTTGGGGAAGGGGTTGCCACACACGGCCAAGGAGGGAGGACAGCTGTAGACTTTATTCTTCCGTGGACGTAGTCTTCGTAGAGTAGTGGCGCCGGTCCACCGGAGTGGGTGGAGGAAGCTGACGTCTTCCTCTGGCGCCCTGCACCATTCACGCTATTTTTAGGGGGGGTGGCCAACAACCACTGTGCCGCTTTATGCAGGCACGGCGAAAGTTGGTCTCCTCCCTGTCGGGGGTGGTGTGGGCGGTACGCGGTCTTCTGTCCTTTATCTTCTTGCTCTACACGCAAACGTGCTGAGCTAACATGGACGTGGTCCCTCCCCTCACCAGCGGGAGCTCGTGAGGAGGTCTTCTGGTCCTTAGCAGTTTTAGTCATCGTTCTCCTCATGAGGCGCCTCCTCATGAGGGTCTTCTCCAACATCTTCGGTCATCATTGCACCCTGGGCCGAAGCTGGGCCGTTGAAGAGGCCCAGGAGCAGGTGGACCGGGATACCCCGGTATCCAGAACACCGACAGTAGCCCCCGGGAGCCCGGCCCGTGAACGCACCCTCTTGAGGGGGCGAAGGGCCGGGGGCCCCCAGAAGCTGCTGGGCCCTCCAACGGCATGCGTCAACCGGGCGGTCAGAGGACCATGTGAAGGTGCAGAGGCAGCGGACGCGTGGCGCGACCATAGCTGGTAGACGAAACGGCAGGTGACGCTGCAGTCCCCGAGGCATCAACCATCATGATGGCGCGTCGCTTCACTACAGAGCACCGCGCCAACGCTTCGGTTCCCACGCTGAGATTTGACGCGATGACGCCGGCCACACCCCTTAAATACAGTCTCCTCGAGACCTCCGGCACCTCACCTTCTTCCTCCAGTGCCACTTCTTCTCCCACGCTCCCCAAGCTCATGGATCCCTCCACCTCCTCCGCCGCTACTGGACCAAGCTCGGGGGTAAAACGCCACGGACGCCCTCCGGGCAGCAGGAACAAGGCAAAGGTTCCGGCCCGGTGGACGCCCGGTGCCGACGGCCCCCTGCGCATTGGCGCGCCGAGGCAGGGCAAGGCGAATCGCGCCACCCCGGGGACCTCCGACGCCCTGACCCTTCGGGGTCCTGCGCCTGGAGGCGCTCTGAACTCGTTGCTAGTGTCAAGTTGACGTGGGAGCAGACAGTCCTTGTGCGTGGTGATGACCAGCCCGTTGGGAACCCCAAGAGGAAGGTATGATGAGTGTAGCGGCTAGTTTTCCCTCAGTTAAGAAACCAAGGTTTAATGTCGATCTTGAAGAGGAGAGACGGCGACGACTGAAGGTGATGCGGAACCTGCACACACACAACCAAGTACTTTGTTCCCAACTTGCGATGATGTTGTCAATCTCACCGGTTTGCTTGAAACAAAGGTTATGAGCGTATCGAGTGGAAAACAATATAGTATGCGAGTAAAGTAAACAGTGCGAGTAAAGTAAACAGGCGATAGCAATATGATGTAAATAGGACCGGGGTCCACAGTTCACTAGTGGTGTCTCTCCATAGATAAAATAGCACATGCTGGGTAAACAAATTACAGTTGGGCAATTGATAGAATAAAGATAAACGTGATATGTCAAGAAGATCACTATGAGATTTACTCTGGGCATTACAACAAAATACATAGACCGCCATCCAACTGCATCTATGACTAATAATCCACCCCCGGGGATATCAATCCGAACACCCCAAAAGTATTAAGTTGCGAACAATAGATAATTGCATTAAATAAAGTGTGTAATGTAAACAAAGCATATGCCCTTGAGCATATGAATGTTGTTTTCTCCCTAGTAGCAACAGCACATCTACCACCTTAGAGGTTTCTGTCACTCCCCCAGGTGAAATAGAGGTATGAACCCACTATCGAGCATAAATACCCCCTCTTGGAGTCACTAGCAACTACTCGGCCAAGATAGCTACTAACAACGGAGAGCATGCAAGATCATAAACAACATAGAGATAACAAAAGATATAATTCAGTACAGCAACTTAATCATAAACACCAATATTCATCGGATCCCAACAAACCAACATCATAGAATTACATAACGGTGATCTCAATCATGTAGGGCAGCTCATGAGATCTAAACATGAAGCACATAGTGGAGAAGACAACCATCTAGCTACTGCTATGGACCCATAGTCCAAGGTAGACTACTCACTCATCGCTCCGTAGGCAAGCATGGCGATGAAGAAGACCTCTGGTGGCGATTCCCCTCTCTAGCAGGGTGCCGGGAAGAGCTTCTGGACCCTCCCGATCTTCGGGTCGACGGTGGCGACGGATCACGATGTGTTCTGGAAATCTGATCGGGTACTTAGGTTTTTTCCGTCGGGGGGTCTTTATAGGCGAAGGGGCGATGTCAGAGGTGGAGCCAGGCTCCCTCACACATGGGTGGCGCGGCCAGGGGCCTGGCCGCGCCAGCCCTATGTGTGGGGCCCTGGTGGCCCCTCTCCGTCTCTCCTTCAGATCTCTGGAAGCTTCCGGGAAAAATAAGACTTCAGGAACTTGTTTCGTCCAATTCCGAGAATATTTCCCGTGTATCACTTCTGAAACACAAAAACAGCAGAAAACAGGAAACTGGCACTGTGGCACTTGTTAATAGGTTAGTTCGGGAAAATGCATAAAAGTGCCACTAAGTGTAACGAAACAATAGGCAAATGGTGTAAAAACAAGCATGGAGCATCAAAAATTATAGATACGTTTGAGACGTATCAAGCATCCCCAAGCTTAACTCCTGCTCGTCCTCGAGTAGGTAAGTGATAACAAAAGAATAATTTTTGAGGTGACATGCACCTACACAATCTTGATCATATATGTAAGCATTTGTGAGCTGGGATCATAAGAACTTAAAACATGGGCATGAAGATATAATCATGACAATAAGAACTTAGCAACCATGTTGTAAACATGCAAATGAACACAAATAAAAGATCATGATAATGAAACAATGAAAGTCAAACGTGTGTTCAAATCATAAGGAAAAACATACAAATGGTTTTCAGCTTGTCCTTCAAAGAGAGCAAAACATAAATGCATAGGACACCTCAAAGTTTAAGAGGGCGACTAGATACAAATAATTTAAGAACAAGTGAAACCAATCAATATGAATCAATCAATGAACTTTGGGACAATGCATATCACACTAAGAATGACAACTATGCTCTGTTAATGGTGCATAAAGAAAGAAGGTGGTGACTCAACATAAAAGTAAAAGAAAGGCCCTTCGCAGAGGGAAGCAGTGATTGAGCATGTGCTAGAGCTTTTCATTTGTAAAACAGAGAGATAAAAATTGGTTTTGAGAGGTGGTTGTCTTTGTCAACGACTGGCAATGGGGTTCTTACTATCTTCCATGCAAAAATGAAGCAAGTTTTTGAGAGAGAGATTGGCACTTTTGTGCTCTTTTATAAAGCTTGGCACTCCTCCCCACCTTTTTTCCTTTCACAAACCATGGCTAACCGATTCCATCGGGTGCCCACCAACATTCACTTTCCATGGAGGAGTGCCTTTTTTCTTTCTTTTTCTCTTTTTTTTTCTTTTTGGAATAAGCAATATGGAAGATAGCAAATCCGACCACTACGTCCCCATGAGCTGAAAACAGTGTCACAAAACGAGAAGTGTTTTGAAGGTTTTTGAAAGGTAGCACATGAAAATTTACTTTGGAATGACTTACAAATACCATGCATAGGAATTTATAGTGGACACAATGGCAAACTTTGGCTTTTAGGAGTTGGATGCACGAGTAGAGCTCATACTCAGTACAAGGCGGGGGCTAGCAAAAGACTGGGAGCGACCAACTAAGAGAGCAATAATGGCCATAATCATGCAAAGCGACAAAGCGACATTAAAAGAAGCATAAGATGGCATCAAAAGTCAAAAACTAAATGATCATGAAGGCTAATGGCGACTTTGTAAGAGTCTAACATGTGTGAGCATGCGCCAAGTCAACCCAAATTAAGCATCAAGGAGAAAACCAAAATAATGCTTCCATACAATAAAAACAACGCATGATTTTTTCAAAGGCTCATTAAGCAATCTCAGTTATTTGAGACAAGTCATGCTACAGCAAAACCACTAAGCATACTATCAAAAAGACATCAAGCATGACATGAAAAAGCCTAAGCCGCAATCTACACAAGCTCCTTCTTGTACCACTATTTTGCACAAAGCTTTTTCTCTTTTCCAACACCATTTGAAATTTTTATAAACACCTCTTTTGATGAAAACCAATAAAGATCAGAGGCAAAAATACACCTTGATGAAAAGATATGACAAGATCTAAACGCAAATCAAGGCGAAAATGAAAACCAAAAGCAGTAGCAGAAAAAGAAGAACACTCGATTTTTAATAAGAGTGAAAACTAGAGCGTTCTTTGCAAATGAAAACGAGTACATCTCCTCCAAAGGAAATTTGTTGGGGTCCAACCATTTATTGCAGCAAACAAACAAACTAAACCAACTAAGAAAACTAAAACAACTGACGCTCCAAGAAAAACACATAGTGCATGAAGCAATAAAAATATAGTTTCTTGAAAGGTGACCTGATGTTTGCCGATGAAGAAGGGGTGCCTCGGGGGCATCCCCAAGCTTTGACGCTTGTACTTCTTGGATATTTCTTGGGGTGATGCATGGGCATCCCCAAGCTTGAGCTTTTATCCATTCTTCAACACATCTCATCATTCTCCAATCCCTACACTTGAAAACTTCCTTCATACAAAACTAAACACAAATCTATTAGCAACATTAGTGCAAGCATAATATATATTCAACCCTCTATTTGCTTCAGATTTCAACTCAAAACCACCACATATATAGCAAATACTACTGTAGCAACTCCCCAAAAAGTTCCATGATCAAAAGAGCTCAAAAGAAAGCGATAAAGTGGCAAACACAAATATTGGCAGAAATCTGTCAAAACTGAACAGCTGACAAAGGTCGAATTTTTGAGGGATTTTCTGTTGCTCAAATCAAAAAGTGTTCAACTAACAAAAGTTTGGATATAACCTGGGGCATATGCACAAGAAATCGCAGGTCCAAAAGATAAACAGAGAATTTTCACGAATTTTTACGGTGCAGTACCGAAAACAGTTTCAGGACAGCAACATCCCCAAATCTTTACCTCACTCAAATTAGAGGCTTCTCTTGGCACAAAAACGAAATAAACAAGATAAGGAGCGGTCATTACAGTAGAAATGACTTCCAAGACTCAAATAAAAGAAAAAGTACTGAAAAGAAAACATTGGGTTATCTCCCAAGAGTGCTTTTCTTTAACGCCTTTGAGCTAGGCGCAGAAAATTGCGAATCAAGTAATATCAAGTGATGAAGTGCTAGGATCAGCAGCAGAAATCTTTTCAACAATGAAGGAAAATATGTTCAACTGAGTTTTTGAAACTCCTTTACGATCACGCTTTGGCACACTACTTTCATCGAAAAGATTTTCAGGGCAAATCCAATTGGAATTCTTTTCCCAAGCATCATGAATTCCTATAAGTTTACAAGGTATTGGCATTCTAGAATCTTCATTGGGAGTACCAACAACCTTAACAGGCGAGCCAAGCTTATTAAACTTCTTTAAAACTTTCCTAGCCTCAATTGCAACATCTCTAAATTCTGTGCGCAAGGTTTCTAAGATAAAAGCTTTCTTTTCGGGATCCCCAATTTCATGAAGCTTAAGGAACATGTATTGCATAAAAGGATTAAGACTAGCAAACCTAGTTTCCAACATGTCAATTAAATAAACAGAAGCAACTTCAATACTAGGAGCAAGCTCAACCCAAGACTTTTCCTCCACTTCCTCATGCATACTAATGTGATTAAAGAACTCCTCAATGTTACTTTTGCCAATAATCGAACCACTACCTACAGAGAGGTCCTCCAGAACGAACTCAGGGAACAGCATGATAAACTAAAGCGAAGAAATAACAACTACCAAGGATTCTAATTTTTTGGGTTTTTGATATAAAAATGATGCAGGTAAAATAAATAAAGTAAAGCAAAGCAATAACAAAGTAAAGGATGTGTGTACGAAAAACTCCCCTCGCAGAAGTCTTCTCTTCCTCCCTGGCAACGGCGCCAGAAAAATAGCTGCTAGTGTCAAGTTGACGTGGGAGCAGACAGTCCTTGTGCGTGATGATGACCAGCCCGTTGGGAACCCCAAGAGGAAGGTATGATGAGTGTAGCGGCTAGTTTTCCCTCAGTTAAGAAACCAAGGTTTAATGTCGATCTTGAAGAGGAGAGACGGCGACGACTGAAGGTGATGCGGAACCTGCACACACACAACCAAGTACTTTATTCCCAACTTGCGATGAGGTTGTCAATCTCACCGATTTGCTTGAAACAAAGGTTATGAGCGTATCGAGTGGAAAACAATATAGTATGCGAGTAAAGTAAACAGTGCGAGTAAAGTAAACAGGTGATAGCAATATGATGTAAATAGGACCGGGGTCCACAGTTCACTAGTGGTGTCTCTCCATAGATAAAATAGCACATGCTGGGTAAACAAATTACAGTTGGGCAATTGATAGAATAAAGATAAACGTGATATGTCAAGAAGATCACTATGAGATTTACTCTGGGCATTACAACAAAATACATAGACCGCCATCCAACTGCATCTATGACTAATAATCCACCCCCGGGGATATCAATCCGAACACCCCAAAAGTATTAAGTTGCGAACAACAGATAATTGCATTAAGTAAAGTGTGTAATGTAAACAAAGCATATGCCCTTGAGCATATGAATGTTGTTTTCTCCCTAGTAGCAACAGCACATCTACCACCTTAGAGGTTTCTGTCACTCCCCCAGGTGAAATAGAGGCATGAACCCACTATCGAGCATAAATACCCCCTCTTGGAGTCACTAGCAACTACTCGGCCAAGATAGCTACTAACAACGGAGAGCATGCAAGATCATAAACAACATAGAGATAACAAAAGATATAATTCAGTACAACAACTTAATCATAAACACCAATATTCATCGGATCCCAACAAACCAACATCATAGAATTACATAACGGTGATCTCAATCATGTAGGGCAGCTCATGAGATCTAAACATGAAGCACATGGTGGAGAAGACAACCATCTAGCTACTGCTATGGACCCATAGTCCAAGGTAGACTACTCACTCATCGCTCTGGAGGCAAGCATGGCGATGAAGAAGACCTCCGGTGGTGATTCCCCTCTCCGGCAGGGTGCCAGGAAGAGCTTCTGGACCCTCTCGATCTTTGGGTCGACGGTGGCGGCGGATCGCGATGTGTTCTGGAAATCTGATCGGGTACTTAGGTTTTTTCCGTCGGGGGGTCTTTATAGGCAAAGGGGCGATGTCAGAGGTGGAGCCAGGCTCCCTCACACATGGGTGGCGCGCCCAGGGGCCTGGCCGCGCCAGCCCTATGTGTGGGGCCCTGGTGGCCCCTCTCCGTCTCTCCTTCAGATCTCTGGAAGCTTCCGGGAAAAATAAGACTTTAGGAACTTGTTTCGTCCAATTCCGAGAATATTTCCTGTGTATCACTTCTGAAACACAAAAACAGCAGAAAACAGGAAACTGGCACTGTGGCACTTGTTAATAGGTTAGTTCCGGAAAATGCATAAAAGTGCCACTAAGTGTAACGAAACAATAGGCAAATGGTGTAAAAACAAGCATGGAGCATCAAAAATTATAGATACGTTTGAGACGTATCACTCGTCGTCACCGTTGGCGGCGGCGCCGGCTCCCCGCTTCCCAGGGAGCATTGATCGAGTACTTCGAGAGGTGGAGGCCGCCCTGGGCCCCCTTCCCCCGCTGCAAATGGCCCGGGGCCGCAGGAGGCGGCCCCGCCGGTGAACGGAGTGGTTGCCACTCCCCGCCCCTTGGCGGCGGTGATGCTGGGACCCCTCATCGCCCCGGGGTCCCATTTCCTGGAACTCCTCGTCGTCGTCGACGCCTGGAGCTTCAACACCCTCCGGCTGCCCGACGCAGTCCGGAGGGTGGTCTACGCCCCCGGCGCGGCCTCTGGGGAGATCGTCCTGGGGGAGCAGAGCAGGCCAGATCTATTCTGGGGTGTGGACATCCTCCTCAGAGCGGGCGGTGCTACTCGGTGATGGCGCCAGAAAAGAGCTGTGGCGTGTAGTTGACGTGGGAGCAGTAAGTCCTTGTGCGTGGTGAATAACCAGCCCGTTGGGAACCCCAAGAGGAAGGTATGATGAGTGTAGCGGCAAGTTTTCCCTCGGTTAAGAAACCAAGGTTTATCGAACAGGAGAGGAGAGACAATGACGACTGAAGGTGTTGTGGAACCTGCACACACACAAACAAATATTTGTTCCCAACTTGCGATGAGGTTGTCAATCTCACCGGTTTGCTTGAAACAAAGGTTATGAGCGTATCGAGTGGAAATCAGTAGAGTATGCGAATAAAGTAAATAGTACAAGAAAAGTAAACAGTGCGAGTAAAGTAAACAGGTGATAGCAATATGATGTAAACAGGACCGGGGTCCACAGTTCACTAGTGGTGTCTCTCCATAGATAAAATAACACATGCTGAGTAAACAAATTACAGTTGGGCAATTGATAGAATAGAGATAACGTGATATGTCAAGAAGATCACTATGAGATTTACTCTGGGCATTACAACAAAATACATAGACCGCCATCCAACTGCATCTATGACTAATAATCCACCCCCGGGGATATCAATCCGAACACCCTAGAAGTATTAAGTTGCGAACAACAGATAATTGCATTAAGCGAAGTGTGTAATGTAAACAAAGCATATGCCCTTGAGCATATGAATGTTGTTTTCTCCCTAGTAGCAACAGCACATCTACCACCTTAGAGGTTTCTGTCACTCCCCCAGGTGAAATAGAGACATGAACCCACTATCGAGCATAAATACCCCCTCTTGGAGTCCCTAGCAACTACTCGGCCAAGATAGCTACTAACAACGGAGAGCATGCAAGATCATAAACAACATAGAGATAACAAAAGATATAATTCAGTACAGCAACTTAATCATAAACACCAATATTCATCGGATCCCAATAAACCAAACATGTAGAATTACATAACGGTGATCTCAATCATGTAAGGCAGCTCATGAGATCTAAACATGAAGCACATAGTGGAGAAGACAACCATCTAGCTACTGCTATGGACCCATTGTCCAAGGTAGACTACTCACTCATCGCTCCGGAGGCAAGCATGGCGATGAAGAAGACCTCCGGTGGCGATTCCCCTCTCCGGCAGGGTGCCGGGAAGAGCTTCTGGACCCTCCCGATCTTCGGGTCGACGGCGGCGGCGTATCGCGATGTGTTCTGGAAATCTGATCGGGCACTTAGGTTTTTCTTGTCGGGGGGTATTTATAGGCGAAGGGGCGTCGTCAGAAGAGGGGCCAGGTGGCCTCACAAGGCGGTGGTGCGGGCCAGGGGCTGGCCGTGCCACCCCTGTGTGTGGGCCCCTGGTCCCTCACCTCCTACTCTCCTTCGGATCTCTGGAAGCTTCCTGGTAAAATAAGACTTCAGGAACTTGTTTCATCCAATTCCGAGAATATTTCCTGTGTATCACTTCTGAAACACAAAAACAGCAGAAAATAGGAAACTGGCACTGTGGCACTTCGTTAATAGGTTAGTTCCGGAAAATGCATAAAAGTGCCACTAAGTGTAACGAAACAATAGGCAAATGGTGTAAAAACAAGCATGGAGCATCAAAAATTATAGATACGTTTGAGACGTATCAAGCATCCCCAAGCTTAACTCCTGCTCATCCTCGAGTAGGTAAGTGATAACAAAAGAATAATTTTTGAGGTGACATGCACCTACACAATCTTGATCATATATGTAAGCATTGGTGAGCTGGGATTAATAGAACTTAAAACATGGGCATGAAGATATAATCATGACAATAAGAACTTAGCAACCATGTTGTAAACATGCAAATGAACACAAACAAAAGATCATGAAAATGAAACAATGAAAGTCAAACATGTGTTCAAATCATAAGGAAAACATGCAAAAGGTTTTCAGCTTGTCCTTCAAAGAGAGCAAAACATAAATGCATAGGACACCTTCAAGTTTAAGAGGGCGACTAGATACAAATAATTTAAGAACAAGTGAAACCAACAATATGAATCAATCAATGAACTTTGGGACAATGCATATCACACTAAGAATGACAACTATGCTCTCTTAATGGTGCATAAAGAAAGAAGGTGGTGACTCAACATAAAAGTAAAAGAAAGGCCCTTCGCAGAGGGAAGCAGTGATTGCAAGTTTTATAACCTTCAAAAATTATGGTACTTACCGGCTTTGAGCTCTCATTACCCCCATCATAAGCATCTTGAATGGTTAAAGTTAATGCGAGAACAATTATGATGCATATGCTTGACAAATCATAAGTTGAAAACCTCGTGCCCCGTGAATACGAGTACCCAAACCTCATGCTACTTTACTTAGAGTCCCAAGCAAGGCTCTTGTCATTGTAAGTATATGCATATCATTGAGAACCGCCAATGGGGTACCTCCGTGCCCGATGACATGGAACAAGCCCACACCAAAATGACAGGACAAGCAGACAATGAACACCTCGACATCTCTTTTATTTGCTATATTGTTTAGCTTTTTATTGTGAGATGCATCGTCGAATGTTCACCATGGGTATGCTGCAAATTTCCACCATGAATTATGCATGGCTTAGATTGGCGGCCCGGCGTTTCCCTAACACATATACAAACTCCATGATCCCCACAAGATTGCCAATTCATTTCACACCGCGGGCATCCATAAACAAAAGATCACGATATCAACTCAAATAAGAAGTGCAATGTTGAAACCTTGCCCCATGATAGCATGGATGGGCTAGAATCCAACTTACAACTTGCAAGCATAACAACTCAACATAAGAGACCACAATGTCAAATTTTTATGAACAGGAAAAAGTAAAGTGTGCCTTCCGGTTCGTGAGAGCTTTACTAACCGAATTTCGCATAACACTGGTAAGAGTTTAATTTGAAGAGAAAATAAAAGCAAGTCAAATTTACTTGGAATAGCAAATTGCTAGTAGGTATGTATGGTGGACACAATGGCAAACTTTGGCTTTTAGGAGTTGGATGCACGAGTAGAGCTCATACTCAGTACAAGGTGAGGGCTAGCAAAAGACTGGGAGCGACCAACTAAGAGAGCAATAATGGACATAATCATGCAAAGCGACAAAGCGACATTAAAAGAAGCATAAGATGGCATCAAAAGTCAAAAACTAAATGATCATGAAGGCTATTGGCGACTTTGTAAGAGTCTAACATGTGTGAGCATGCGCCAAGTCAACCCAAATAAAGCATCAAGGAGAAAACCAAAATAATGCTTCCATACAATAAAAACAACACATGATTTTTTCAAAGGCTCATTAAGCAATCTCAGTTATTTGAGACAAGTCATGCTACAGCAAAACCACTAAGCATACTATCAAAAAGACATCAAGCATGACATGAAAAAGCCTAAGCCGCAGTCTACACAAGCTCCTTCTTGTACCACTATTTTGCACAAAGCTTTTTTCTCTTTTCCAACACCATTTGAAATTTTTATAAACACCTCTTTTGATGAAAACCAATAAAGATCAGAGGCAAAAATACACCTTGATGAAAAGATATGACAAGATCTGAACGCGAATCAAGGCGAAAACGAAAACCAAAAGCAGTAGCAGAAAAAGTAGAACGCTAGATTTTTAATAAGAGTGAAAACGAGAGCGTTCTTTGCAAATGAAAACAAGCAACTTCTCCAAAAGAAATTTGTTGGGGTCCAACCATTTATTGCAGCAAACAAACAAACTAAACCAACTAAGAAAACTAAAACAACTGACGCTCCATGAAAAACACATAGTGCATGAAGCAATAAAAATATAGTGTTTTGAAAGGTGACCTGATTTTTGCCGATGAAGAAGGGGTGCCTCGGGGGCATCCCCAAGCTTTGACGCTTGTACTTCTTGGATATTTCTTGGGGTGATGCATGGGCATCCCCAAGCTTGAGCTTTTGTCCATTCTTCAACTCATCTCATCATGCTCCAATCCCTACACTTGAAAACTTCATTCATACAAAACTAAACACAATTCTATTAGCAACATTAGTGCAAGCATAACATATAATCAACCCTCTATTTGCTTCAGGTTTCAACTCAAAACCACCACATATATAGCAAATACTACTGTAGCAACTCCCCAAAAAGTTCCATGATCAAAAGAACTCAAAAGAAAGCGATAAAGTGGCAAACACAAATATTGGCAGAAATCTGTCAAAACTGAACAGCTGACAAAGGTCGAATTTTTGAGGGATTTTATGTTGCTCAAATCAAAAAGTGTTCATCTAAGAAAAGTTTGGATATAACCTGGGGCATATGCACAAGAAATCGCAGGTCCAAAAGATAAACAGAGAATTTTCACAAATTTTACGGTGCAGCACCGAAAACAGTTTCAGGACAGCAACATCCCCAAATTTTTACCTCACTCAAATTAGAGGCTTCTCTTGGCACAAAAACGAAATAAACAAGATAAGGAGCGGTCATTACAGTAGTAATGACTTCCAAGACTCAAATAAAAGAAAAAGTACTGAAAAGAAAACATTGGGTTATCTCCCAAGAGTGCTTTTCTTTAACGTCTTTGAGCTAGGCGCAGAAAATTGCGAATCAAGTAATATCAAGAGATGAAGCATCAAGATTATAATTTGCTCTAAGAATAGAGTCAAAAAGTAATTTCTTTCTTTTCCTAGGGAAGTGTTCCATACCTTTCTTTAGCGGGAATTGATACTTGATAGTGCCTTCCCTCATATCAATGATAGCACCTACAGTTCGAAGAAAGGGTCTTCCCAAAATAATAGGACATGAAGCATGGCATTCAACGTCCATAACAAGAAAATCAACGGGAACAAGGTTATTGTTAACCACAATAAGAACATCATTAATCCTTCCCAAAGGTTTCTTCTTAGCAACATCAGCAATAGGAACATCAAAATAACATTTTTCAAGCGGTGATAAATCAAGCATGTCATAAATCTTTCTAGGCATGATAGAAATACTAGCACCTAGATCACATAAAGCATGGCAATCATAACCATTAACATGCATATCAATGATGGGTTCCCAACCATCATCTAACTTCTTGGGAACAGAAGCTTTTTGCTTCAACTTTTCATCCCTAATCTTTATGAGAGCATTGGTAATATGCTTAGTAAAAGCAATATTTAAAGAACTAGCATTGGGAGTCAAAGCAAGCTTTTGCAAGAACAAAATTACTTCAGATATATTGCAGCCATCAACATCAAAATCATTAAAAGAAATAGAGCTATCATCTCCCACACTCCGAAAAATTTCAGCACTCTTTTGAGAAAAAGTTTTGGCAGTTTTAGGCTTTTTAACACAAGGAGTGGGAGTTTTCTCTACACCAATCAAAGTAAGAGGATTGTTATCAGTAGGAGCAACATCATTAGAGGTAGTAATGGTACATACCTTCATCTCTCTAGCCATCCCATCTTCTCTTTCCCACCTGGCATGCAATTCCGCTAACAATCTAATATTTTCATCAATTCCAACTTGGATAGCATTAGCGGCAGCAACAACATTGCTCACTTTCACATCATTAGGAAACACTTTTAGTTTCAAAAGTTCAACATCATGAGCAAGGCTATCAACTTTAGAAGCAAGAATATCAATTTTGCCTAACTTTTCCTCAACAGACTTGTTAAAAGCAGTTTGCTTACCGATGAAGTCCTTGAGCATTACCTCAAGCTCGGAGGGCGCGGCCCTAGTGTTGTTGTAGGAATTACCATAAGAGTTACCATAACCATTACCATTGGTAGAAGGATACGGCCTATAATTATTACTAGCAAAATTGTTCCTATAAGCATTGTTGTTAAAATTGTTGTTTCTAATGAAATTCACATCAACATGCTCTTCTTGAGCAACCAGAGAGGCTAAAGGAACATTATTAGGATCAACATGAGTCCTATCATTAGCAAGCATAGCCATAATGGTATCAATCTTATCATTCAAGGAAGAGGTTTCCTCAACAGAATTTACCTTCTTACCTTGCGGAGCTCTCTCGGTGTGCCATTCAGAATAATTTACCATCATGTTGTCGAGTAACTTTGATGCGGCGCCCAAGGTAAGGGTCATAAAAGTGCCTCCAGCAGCTGAATCAAGTAGGTTCCTTGAAGAAAAATTCAGTCCTACATAAAAAGTTTGGATAATCATCCAAGTAGTCAGTCCATGAGTGGGGCAATTCTTTATCATAGATTTCATTCTTTCCCAAGCTTGAGCAACATGTTCATTATCAAACTAAGTAAACTTCATAATATTGCTACGCAACGATATAATCTTAGCAGGAGGATAGTATCTACCAATAAAAGCATCCTTACACTTAGCCCATGAATCAATACTATTCTTAGTCAAAGACATCAACCAATCTTTAGCTTTTCCTCTCAAAGAAAAAGGAAACAACTTGAGCTTAATAATATCGCTATCAACATCCTTATATTTCTGCATCTCACATAGCTCAACAAAATTGTTGAGATGAGCTGCAACATCTTTAGTACTAGCACCAGAAAATTGCTCTTTCATAACAAGGTTCAATAAAGCAGGCTTAATCTCATAAAAGTTTGCAGCAGTAGCAGGTGGTGCAATAGGAGTGCAGATAAAATCACTATTGTTCGTGCTAGTGAAGTCACACAACTTGGTGTTTTCAGAATTGGCCATTTCAGCAAAACGAAAGTAAACAAGTAAAAACAGCTACCAAGGATTCTAATTTTTTTTGGGTTTTTGATATAAAAAGCAATGCAGGTAAATTAAATAAAGTAAAGCAAAACAAATAACAAAGTAAAGAATGTGTGTGCGAAGAACTCCCCTCGCAGAAGTCTTCTCTTCCTTCCCGGCAACGGCGCCAGAAAAGAAGCTGCTACTCGGTGATGGCGCCAGAAAAGAGCTGTGGCGTGTAGTTGACGTGGGAGCAGTAAGTCCTTGTGCATGGTGAATAACCAGCCCGTTGGGAACCCCAAGAGGAAGGTATGATGAGTGTAGCGGCAAGTTTTCCCTCAGTTAAGAAACCAAGGTTTATCGAACAGGAGAGGAGAGACAATGACGACTGAAGGTGTTGTGGAACCTGCACACACACAAACAAATACTTTGTTCCCAACTTGCGATGAGGTTGTCAATCTCACCGGTTTGCTTGAAACAAAGGTTATGAGCGTATCGAGTGGAAAACAGTAGAGTATGCGAATAAAGTAAACAGTACGAGAAAAGTAAACAGTGCGAGTAAAGTAAACAGGTGATAGCAATATGATGTAAATAGGACCGGGGTCCATAGTTCACTAGTGGTGTCTCTCCATAGATAAAATAGCACATGCTGGGTAAACAAATTACAGTTGGGCAATTGATAGAATAGAGATAACGTGATATGTCAAGAAGATCACTATGAGATTTACTCTGGGCATTACAACAAAATACATAGACCGCCATCCAACTGCATCTATGACTAATAATCCACCCCCGGGGATATCAATCCGAACACCCTAGAAGTATTAAGTTGCGAACAACAGATAATTGCATTAAGCAAAGTGTGTAATGTAAACAAAGCATATGCCCTTGAGCATATGAATGTTGTTTTCTCCCTAGTAGCAACAGCACATCTACCACCTTAGAGGTTTCTGTCACTCCCCCAGGTGAAATAGAGACATGAACCCACTATCGAGCATAAATACCCCCTCTTGGAGTCACTAGCAACTACTCGGCCAAGATAGCTACTAACAACGGAGAGCATGCAAGATCATAAACAACATAGAGATAACAAAAGATATAATTCAGTACAGCAACTTAATCATAAACACCAATATTCATCGGATCCCAACAAACCAAACATGTAGAATTACATAACGGTGATCTCAATCATGTAAGGCAGCTCATGAGATCTAAACATGAAGCACATAGTGGAGAAGACAACCATCTAGCTACTGCTATGGAACCATAGTCCAAGGTAGACTACTCACTCATCGCTCCGGAGGCAAGCATGGCGATGAAGAAGACCTCCGGTGGCGATTCCCCTCTCCGGCAGGGTGCCGGGAAGAGCTTCTGGACCCTCCCGATCTTCGGGTCGACGGCGGCGGCGTATCGCGATGTGTTCTGGAAATCTGATCGGGCACTTAGGTTTTTCTCGTCGGGGGGTATTTATAGGCGAAGGGGCGTCGTTAGAAGAGGGGCCAGGTGGCCTCACAAGGCGGTGGCGCGGGCCAGGGGCTGGCCGCGCCACCCCTGTGTGTGGGCCCCTGGTCCCTCACCTCCTACTCTCCTTCGGATCTCTGGAAGCTTCCGGGTAAAATAAGACTTCAGGAACTTGTTTCGTCCAATTCCGAGAATATTTCCTGTGTATCACTTCTGAAACACAAAAACAGCAGAAAACAGGAAACTGGCACTGTGGCACTTCGTTAATAGGTTAATTCCGGAAAATGCATAAAAGTTCCACTAAGTGTAACGAAACAATAGGCAAATGGTGTAAAAACAAGCATGGAGCATCAAAAATTATAGATACGTTTGAGACGTATCAGGCGGCAACGCCGTCCTCTCCGGGCGCTGGAGGGCTTTTGCCCTCGGCCATCGCCTCCATGTCGGCGACCACCTCGTCTTCCGCTTCAAGCTGGGGGTGCTGGTGGCCTCGGTGCGGATCTTCACCACCGCCGGCGTCCGCCGCACCTACTCCCAGCCCGTTTCGCAGTGAAGGGGAGATCTTGGCGCGGTAGCCTCCTGGGGAGGGGAACTAGTCTCCTCCCCACTTTTGCAATGTATCCTGCGCCGGCGGGGAATGCCCCGCCGTGCCTTTGTCCTCTCCCCCGCTAAGGGTTAGTAATGAATATTTCCTTGCTTTTCCGCTTCTTGATGTTCGCCGTCGTCCTGGTCGTTCGAGCGCTCGAGAGCCCTAGCAAGTTGTCGACGTCGACGGGAGGCCTCCCTGCGCCTTAGAGCTCATGTCGGGGTCGGCGCCGGCAACGATGTCAGGCGATTCCCGAGGTAGGAAGTTGAAGAAAGAGTTAGAAAACAAAAAACCCCAAATCCCCAAAAACGAAAAAACAAATCGGTAAAACAAACAAAAAAAGAAAGCGAATAAGATGCCCCTGTGACCGGCACAGGGACCTTCTCCATCGTGGAGGAGCGCGGCACTATCTATGCCAGCAGCTAAGAGCAAATTGCCATGCGTGGCGATTCACGGGGCCTTCCTCATCGTTGAGGGAAGCTGGACCCTCACGGACGTGAAAATGTCGACACTTAAGAGAGCCCAGAGACCGTCGACACCTCGTTAAGGGTTGCTCACGAGGTGAAGGGCCTGGCGCGGACCTCCGAATCTGCGTCTCCTTTGCAAGATGATCGGAGCAGCCTTTGTCTTCAATAATCTTGCCACGTTAGGCCTTTCTCGATAGAGGGAATCTTCCTGCGGATGCTTTGTGCATCGACGCGTCCTTGCTCCCTCGTGAGGATTGCTCACGAGGCTCGTGAGGGTTGCTCACGAGGCACTGGTTCTTAGCGGGTTCCTTGGGCACACCTCGGACTTTTCTCGAAGATTTTTTATTTCCCGGTGTACTTCGTGAGGAACTAAGCACCATGGGTACTTGGAGGTGATCGATAACAGGGCCATTGCCCCCGATCAGAGCTCATTCCCTTCGGGTTTTTCGGGCTTGCTATTTTCCGGGCGAAGGCCCCAGCATAGACACCGTGCCTAGCCCCCTTCCGCGTGGAGTACAACAGGAAATAAATGGACTTCATGCCACTTTAATATCATGCCGAAGCAGAGGCACTATATTGCGCTATAACTTAATATCAGTGCTGAAGAGCATTTGAGCTGATACAAGTGCCGTGACAACGGTCTTAACCTCCTTGTGAGGAACCTATGGGTAGAACTTTCGCAGATGAGCTATGTTCCACGGGTTCCCCACCGGCACTCCTTCTGCGATCTCCAGCTGCGCCAAGCCTGGCCTGGCGATGTGCGTCACCTTGAAGGGGCCTTCCCACATTGGAGACAGCTTGTGTAGGCCCTTGCGAGAGAGTATTCTCCTCAGCACCAGGTCGCCGACCTCCAGAGTCCTTGCCCGAACATGGCGGCTATGATAGCAGCATAGCCCTTGCTGGTACCTCGCGGCGCGGAGCGTGGCTTGGCACCGAGCTTCTTCGAGCTAGAGGAGGCGATCCTTGATGAGGTCCTCTTGGCGAATCTCGTTGAAGGCGAGCACTCTTGGCGACCCGAACTTGACGTCGGTGGGAAGAATAGCCTCTGCCCCATAGACCAAGAAGAAAGGGGTCTCTCCGGTAGGTTTGGTGGCCGTAGTCCTAATGGACCACAAGATGGATTGGAGGTTGTCTAACCATTTTTTGCCACAGGCTTCGAGCTTGGCGTTGAAGCTTCTCATCTTGAGTCCTTTGAGGACTTCGGCGTTGGCGCGCTTGGCTTGACCATTGCTCCTGGGATAGGCGACTGAGGCGAAACAGATCTTGATGCCAGCCGATGAACAGTACTCCCTGAACAGTCCGCTGGTGAACTGGCTGCCGTTGTCGGTGATGATGCGGTTAGGCACACCGAAGCGACAGACCTGCCCACGAATGAACTTGACTGCGGATCTGGCCGGGATTGTGCACACCGGTTCCACCTCCACCCACTTGGTAAACTTGTCGATGGCGACGTAGAGGTAGCAGTAGCCCCCTTGCGCCCTGGGGAATGGACCGAGGATGTCCAGCCCCCAGACTGCAAAGGGCCAAGTGAGTGGGATGGTTTGTAGCTCCTGCGCCGGCTGGTGAATCTGCTTGGCATGGAATTGGCATGCCTCGCACCTCTTGACCATCTCTGTCTCATCCCAGAGCGCTGAAGGCCAGTAGAAGCCGCTTCGAAATGCCTTTGCAGCAAGAGTTGAAGCAGAAGCATGATGCCCACATTTGTCGGCGTGGATGTCCCTGAGAAGCTCTTGGCCTTGGTGAGTAGATATGCACTTCAGAGCGACGCCGTTTGGGCGACGCCGGTACAAGTCACCATCTTTGATGCAGTAGCCTGAGGCTTGACGCACTATCCTCTCGGCCTCTGATTCATCTTCAGGAAGCCTGCTGCTGACGAGGCAGGCCTTGAGCTCCAGGATCCAATCCACTTCCTCTTGCCATGCCAATGCCAGGAGGACGCGGTCACCCAAAGGAGGGCCGCAGTCCGGAGCTCCCTGCTCCGGCGGCGGCGGCAGGGCAGGCGGAGGGTCAGATCCGGACGACGATGGAGAGGCGGACGGTTTGAATAGTCGCTCCTCGAAGACGCCGGCAGATTGTGCTAGGCGATGTGAGGCACGCTTGGCGATTTCATCCGCCTCCACATTTTCTCCTCTTGGGATGTGCTTCAGCTCCAAGCCTTGGAAGCGCTTTTCCATCTTTCGATGCTCCTCGAGAAGCTCCTGCACCTGGCGAGAGCCTGCGCAGGGGACATCTGACTCCCAGAACGAGCGCGAGAAGTGGCGGTGGCGGTGAAGGAGAGCGGAGGCTCTATACGCCCGGATGGGAGGTAGGAGGACTCTAGATCTTCCTCCTCCTCTTCCCCGGCCAAGGCTTCACAACGACGGAAGATGGGCTCGGTCTGTCCCCAGACAGCATTACGGCGGCGAAGACGCTCGAGTCTTGCATTGGCGTCGGCCATGTCGAAGCAGATCTAGAAGAAAACACACCACAGCCCCCTACCTGGCGCGCCAAATGTCGATGGATTTCATGTCGCAAGAACACGGGGTACCACGCGACGGACCCAAAGATTCGAACGCAGGGGGCTGAACGTGGGAGATCTTGGATCGCAACGAAACATGGTGACGGAAGCCTCGAGTCGTCGAACGCACAACACACTGCAGAGAGGGACGCCGAGCTTTACCCAGGTTTAGGGCCCTCGTGGTGAGGTAACACCCCTACTTCCTGCCTTCTTGTATTATGACGCGATACCTCACGAGGAGTACAAGGTCTTGGTTACAAAGCTCTAGCTGACCAGAGGTTGAAGAACCTGCATGCCCAGCTAGCAGCCTGAAGAAGATGAAGATTCGATCCCCCCTAAGGGGTGGCCTCCCCTCCTTTTATAGCGCCAAGGTCCTCCTTCCCCTTATCTTCTTGGGGAAGGGGTTGCCACACACGGCCAAGGAGGGAGGACAGCTGTAGACTTTATTCTTCCGTGGACGTAGTCTTCGTAGAGTAGTGGCGCCAGTCCACCGGAGTGGGTGGAGGAAGCTGACGTCTTCCTCTGGCGCCCTGCACCATCCACGCTATTTTTAGGGGGGTGGCCAACAACAACTGTGCCGCTTTATGCAGGCACGGCGAAAGTTGGTCTCCTCCCTATCGGGGGTAGCGTGGGCGGTACGCAGTCTTCTGTCCTTTATCTTCTTGCTCTGCACGCAAACATGTTGAGCTGACGTGGACATGGTCCCTCCCCTCACCAGCGGGAGCTCGTGAGGAGGTCTTCTGGTCCTTAGCAGTTTTAGTCGTCATTCTCCTCATGAGGCGCCTCCTCATGAGGGTCTTCTCCAACAGCTTCGGTCGTCATTGCACCCTGGGCCAAAGCTGGGCCGTTGAAGAGGCCCAGGAGCAAGTGGACCGGGATACCCCGGTATCCAGAACACCGACATAGAGGTCCTCGAGTGCGGTGAAGTGGTGGAAGACGTGGAGGAGAACGAGGCAAAGGCGATGGTGGTAACCGCATTGTCGATTGTGTCCTCGAGCGGAGGGGAGAAGCAGCTGGCCAAGGTATAGGTGGAGGTGGTCTTCAGTCGAGGACCGGCGCGTCGATTGTTGCGAAAAAAAACAAAAGGAGTGGTCAGGGGTGTGCGCTAGAGAGAAAGGAGAAGAGGAGTGCCAAAAGCGGGCGGCGTGATCACCTTTAGCCGCCAGATTTGAAGAAAAGGGGCTGCAGCACTGGCGGACTCCAGCGTGCGATTGCTTCCGCGTGGAGGTGCCTCGGGTGGGGAACAAAAGGGAAAAACAGAGAGGAAGAGGAGGGCTATTTATAGCTGGATTCATCTTGGTGAGGGGGTTAGGGTTTGGCGAGCAGGGGCGGCGATGGACGGCCAGGGATGCAGTCGTGCTCTGGCAGGTCTCCTGCCCAAGCTAGAAGGAGATGCTGATAGGCGGGGCTGGCCTGTCAGCGGAAGAGAGGAGGAGGCAGCGTGCCCCTTCGGGTAAGCCCCCGGGTGGGCCGTGGGCCGGATCTTGGCCTGGGCCAGATTCGGTCTCGTGGCCTTTTACCCTTTTTTTCTTTTGTTTTTGTTTTTCTGATTTCTTTTTTTTTTGAATTTGCAAATGAGCACCAAATCAATTCAAATCAAAACAGGATGTTTTCTAAAATTTAAAATAATATTTTAAACCAGTAATAAACTAGTTTTCAAGTTAAAACAAGATTTTTTCAAAAAGACTTTTATAAATCTATTAGAAGGGCTTGCTTGCATAACACAAAATAGAAATAGGATTTGAAAAATAATCCTTTGAATTAAGAGAAAATAGTTTTATAAAACAACACTTTGAAAATCATTATCAATCATAGTTTTTAAAAAACAACCTTTATAAATATCACATTTTCTAAAACACCCCTTTGCAAGCAAGCTTGTATAGAATTTAAGTGCAAAACTATATTTTGGAAACTTACAATTTCTCAAAAGAATTCTTCAAGGATTTATGGAAAGTTTGAAATAGTTTTCTAACAAAGCTTTTAAATAAATTCAAAAAGTTTTAAATCCCTGTGGATTTTCAATCAACACAAGCAAGACAAAAGCAAAAAATTTCCCCCAAAATTTGCTAAAATCTTGGGATGTTACAGACTACCACCCTTAAAAGAAATCTCGTCCCCGAGATTGGAGAGGCTCAAAATCAAGATAGGTTTGGGTTACCTAGGTGGCTACCACCCTTAAAATAAACTTTTGTGGGTAGTCTAGGTCTTTGGGTTTAACCATATACACCTTGGTTTTGCTTGTCACTGGATCATCTTTTGAATCTATAGTTGGCTTCTTTCTTCATTTCCAATAGGTGGGTTTCTATTCACAAACTTGGACATCACATCTCCCTCATGGGTTGCTTGAGTAAAACCTTGTCCCATTGTAGGGCTTCTATCCTACAAGGTAGTTGTTGAACTACTTTGGACACTGAGGGGTCACTCTTTGGGTCAATCAGAAGACCAAGCTAAGGGGTCTCCTATCTTTTTTTTCCTCTTTACTGCTGGGGTGGTGAGTAAAATTGCACTTTCTATAGTTTCAGTGGGAAATGCATGTTTGCTCACAAATGCTCTTGATATGAATAAATGCGATGCTCCAGTATCAAATAAGATTCAATGCTATAAATGAGTTGAGTGGAAACGTACCTGTCACTTCTTCCACATTGACGTGGTTCACATGACCCTTCTTGAATGGATTGGGCTTGGCTACATCATCTAGTTTCTTTTCTGAGCACATATCAGCAAAATGTCCTGGCTTCTTGCAATTATAGTAAATGATATGCGACAGATCCTTCTTAGGACGGTGTTGTCCATTGCCTCCATTCTGATGTCCATTGCTTCCATTCTGGTGACCATTGCCTCCATTTTGGTTACCGTTGCCTTCATGGTGGTGACCGTTGGAGTGGTTTCCCTAGTTTCCACCATTATGCCTATAGCCGTTGGAGTTACCCTTTCCATTGCCCCCAGAGAGGTGGAGTCTCTTGTGGGAATGTCCAGTGTGGGTCTTGCCATTGTTGAGTTTCCGCTTACGGTTTTCCTCCTTCCTTATGTTGTTGTCCAGAGTAATAGCCTGGTCTAGCAGAGCCTGGTAGCTTGGAGCATATGCTACTGGCAGAGGTATCTTTAGTTCCCCTTTGAGTCCACTGATAAACTTATCTTTCCTCTTGGCATCAGTGTCGATGTCTTCTGGTGCATACCTTGACAACGAGCAGAAGTCATCCATATACTCCTTCAGTGTCCTGTCACCCTGCTTCAGAGTGCGGAACTCATCTTTCTTTAGATTCATAATGCCCGTGGAGATATGAGCATTACGAAAGCCTTCCCTGAAGGAATCCCAGTCCAGGCCTTCAATAGGATTAGTGACTTGGTAGGTATCCCACCACATTGCTGCTGGTCCCTCTAGCAGGTGGGCAGTGAATCTAATTTTTTCAGCATTTGTGCACTCACAGGTAACCAAGTCCTTGCTGACTGAACGCAGCTAGTCGTCGGCCACTATTGGGTCTGTGGCAAATGAAAACTTATTGGGTCTGAGCTTCAGGAAACGAGCTAGTTGGTCCACTTGAGGTGGGGGTGGTGGCGGTGGGTTGTTGTTGTTGTTGTTCATGATGTTGGCGCTTACTTGGATGAATTGAGTCATGATTTGCATGAGCTGAGCTTGACCTGTGGCTAACTGTTGGATCACCTCATAGAGGTTGTTGGTGTTGTTGCTGTTATCGTTGTTGTTTTCTCGGCGGGGCGGCATCTGAGGTGGTTTTAGCACAAGTGAGTAATAGATAGATAGAACTAAAGGAGAAAATTTTCCTACCCATGCGCAATACAACAATCCAAACAACAAACAAGCATAAACCAAACAGTTATTGAAAATTCCTTTTGATAAGTTTTGGAAAAACACGCTAACAATATAATATGGTCATACACCAATTTGGTATGATCATAGAAGCATCTATTAATCATTGGTTCTATAAACTAGGAGTAATGGTGGTATATTCCATAATTGTCTTCATTTGTTCCTTGTTCTCATTTCCACTTCCGCAATGCATCGTTGATGCTGTGCAGTCTTCATACCATCATTTATCCAAGTTCTTCGTTGGCCTTCCGTATAGTTCTTCATGTTGAGTCAAGGAATAACATGTGGAGTATAAGTGTCACACTTCTAGTGTTGTGGGAATTTAGAGACAGTAGCCATGGGGATGGCTTAATGGAGGGGCTCGACGGTGGTGACGATGGGTCTGGCTCGGGATTGTGCCAATGGAGACACCTTGGTTACCCAAGTTCAGGGCCCTCCACGCCGGAGGTAAAACCCCTACTTCCTGCCTGCTTTCTATTATCTTCACAGTGGTTACAATGCTCCTCGAGCTGTTCATCTAGAGGAGGAAGAAGAAGATGGATCGGATCCCCTAGGCTAAGGGCCCAGACCCCCTTATATAGGCAGGGTTCTAGTTACAGATTAGGTGGCCGACTGCCCGGCTATCGGCTCCCCGTGGCTGCGTCTTCGGCGTGATCTTCTAGCCCTCCTCTGTCCTCTTCTGACGAAGGCACTTTATAAAGCGCCTTTTCCCCCTTGGACCTGCATCTGGGAGGCATATGCCCTCCCCTTTTGCCTCAGAACCTTTTATGGGGAAGGCTCCTGCTTGCTGATTGGTGATACGTCTTCAACGTATCTATAATTTTTGATGCTCCATGCTTGTTTTTACACCATTTGCCTACTGTTTTGTTACACTTCATGGCACTTTTATGCATTTTCCGGAACTAACCTATTAACAAGTCGCCACAGTGCCAGTTCCCTGTTTTCTGCTGTTTTTGTGTTTCAGAAGTGATACACAGGAAATATTCTCAGAATTGGACGAAACAAGTTCCTGAAGTCTTATTTTTCCCGGAAGCTTCCAGAGATTTGAAGAGGAGACGGAGTGGGGCCACGAGGGGGCCACACACCAGGGCGGTGTGGCCCAGGCCCTGGCCGCGCCCCCTAGGTGTGAGACCACCTCGGTCCACTCCTGACGATGCCCCTTCACCTATAAAGACCCCCCGACGAGAAAAACCTAAGTAACCGATCAATTTTCCAGAACACATCGCGATCCACCGCCGCCGTCGACCCGAAGATCGGGAGGGTCCAGAAGCTCTTCCCGGCACCCTGCCGGAGAGGGGAATCGCCACCGGAGGTCTTCTTCATCGCCATGCTTGCCTCCGGAGCGATGAGTGAGTAGTCTACCTTGGACTATGGGTCCATAGCAGTAGCTAGATGGTTGTCTTCTCCACCATGTGCTTCATATTTAGATCTAATGAGCTGCCCTACATGATTGAGATCACTGTTATGTAATTCTACATGTTTGGTTTGTTGGGATCCGATGAATATTGGTGTTATGATTGAGTTGCTATACTGAAATATATCTTTTGTTATCTCTATGTTGTTTATGATCTTGCATGCTGCTACTTGTTGATGGCGCCAGTAAATTAGCTGATGGCGACCAGTTGACGTGGAAGCAGACTGTCCTTGTGCGTGGTGGATAACCAGCCCGTTGGGAACCCCAAGAGGAAGGTATGATGAGTATAGCAGCTAGTCTTCCCTCAGTTAAGAAACCAAGGTTTAATATCGATCAGGAGAGGAGGGACAAACGACTGAAGGTGATGTGGAACCTGCACACACACAACCAAGTACTTTGTTCCCAACTTGCGATGAGGTTGTCAATCTCACCGGTTTGCTTGAAACAAAGATTATGAGCGTATCGAGTGGAAAACAATATAGTATGCGAGTAAAGTAAATAGGTGATAGCAATATGATGGAAATAGGACCGGGATCCACAGTTCACTAGTGGTGTCTCTCCATAGATAAAATAACACATGCTGGGTAAACAAATTACAGTTGGGCAATTGATAGAATAGAGATAACGTGATATGTCAAGAAGATCACTATGAGATTTACTCTGGGCATTACAACAAAATACATAGACCGCCATCCAACTGCATCTATGACTAATAATCCACTCCCGGGGATATCAATCCGAACACCCCAGTAGTATTAAGTTGCGAACAACTGTCGTCGTGGTGAAACAACATATGCCATAGGATGGCTTAAATGGGGTCCGAGCTAGATGCTGGTGGATTCGGGAGAGGGGAACGAGCTAAAAAGCACGACAGAAAGAGACACTGATCTACCCAGGTTCGGGGCTCTCGTAAGGAGATAACACCCCTACTCCTGCTCTACTGGTTATATATTTGGATCGATGGAGTACACAACAATGGTGCTTCCAAGGAGGAAGATGAACTGCTAAATGTAGGAATACTGAGAGACCAACCTCTTACCAGGACTCCCTGTGCCACCTTATATAGTGGTGGCCAGGGTTACAACGGTCACTCGAAGCCAGGAGACACAGGCTACACTCCAAACAGGAGCTGGTGATGATGGCAGAGACCCTTGACTTCCTCCCTGATTGCTCTCGATGGGACACCATATCCCTGTACCTTGTACTTCCTGGACTGTGACCTTACCTTTGTGAGGTAAGCTTGTACTTGTGCACAGTGAGGGTGGGTAGACCACCACTGTGCACCCTGTCACCATACTCTGCTTCCATGCTTGGATGTTTTCTTCCTTGATTGTAGCGATGTGACACCTTGGCTGACTTATGCGTCCCGGATACGACCGTTGGCCATACCCTGGACACATATGCCGGACCAACGACCCATGAGGTCAGGTAATCCGGCCTCCCTGTTCCTGCACAACACATCAAAATAGATAGGCCGGCATATCTGAGTATATGCCGGCACTCCTCAACCAGTATACCGGTTAATCCGGCATATCCAAGTATCAGCCGGGATACGCATATACCCCGGCCCTGCCTACGCCCTTATATCCCGGCCAGACCCTTTCTTGGTCGACCGGCATAAACTCAATCAAAGCCCTTGTATCTCTCTAGCCTCTTGACCCTACCAGGGGTCATCCCCCCGACACTAGTCCCCGAAGCTGCCGAGGTTCCCCGGTCATAACCGTGGAGCCTTGGCAGGTTCAACATATCTTCTTTTCATTATACCCCGGTTCTCCGATATATCTCGACGATCGGGTTATATGCCGGGACATCCGTACATATCCCGGCCACTGTTCCTCCTCCAAATGTTATTCCGGCCAGTCCCAAGGGTATTCCGGACGGAACATATACATCGGGCAGTTATTCCGACATACAGACGAGTCTTCCTCGAGAAGCCATGCCTGACAGCTTTGCATCGAAACTTGTAACTGCCCTGCCACCTCGAACGGTCACACGATGTGACGGTTCGCAGCGCAGCAGTTACTTCTTGCCATCATTGCGTCATGGCACGGTTACAGGAACCGCCGCCCCACTCCGTGCCGCCACGTGGCGACTCTCTGCATGAACGGTCGGGGGAGTGGAACACTCCCACGATCCCCACGACCCTGACCTGGCAGACATATAAATAGGGCGGCAGGGGTAAACTTATCTTTTTACCCCCCACCATCGTCTTCCTCCCCTGCTCCTTTGCCTCCTGCGCTCCACCGTCGGTCCGAAGAACAGCATCTCCGCCGCAGTCAACCTGCTCCTCGCCGACGCCGACGCCCGACGACGCCCGGCATCTCCGTCGACGACGCCGCCGCCGCCGCATCGTTCCTCCGCGACATTGCAGGGAGATTGGAACTCTTCCTGCACGCTCACCGCCGCTCCATCGCCGCCGGCCAAGCTCCGGTGAGATCTCCCTCTGTTCTTCCTCTTTCACGCTTTTTACAACTTCGCACCGGTAGCCACACTTGCATAGATCTGCTTCAGTTTCAGAGCTAGTTTTCCCTTTGATTCGACTAGCATTGCTGGGCAACGCTCGCAGGTGTTCATCTTTAGGAGTTTTACCCTTATTTGTTTCCTATTTTAACTGTCTCGGTAGATCTTTTTATCTCTACTAACATTGGTGAGGGCGGTATGCCGGAGAGACTAACCTCCCTCTTTTCTCCGGCCTTGATAGGAATAACATCACGGGACTCCGGCTCTCACGCCTTGTCCCGGCCACTAAGATGGCATCTTCAAGCATGACGGGTACCTCGGCCTCTGAGGAAGATACCTCGGCCCGAGCCCAAGGACGCTCCGGCTGGGAGGGGTCGGAGGTTACTCCGGCCGACATATCCTGGGTCACCTCCACCAGGAGAGTCCCGGAGGGCGTAGCATGCCGGCTACCAGCAGGAGAAACTGTGCCAGCACCTGAACCTGGCGAACGCGTCGTCTTCATCGCCCACTTCGAGCGGGGTTTCGGGCTGCCGGTATCGGACTTCTTCCGGGACTTCCTCAACACCTACGACCTACAACCTCATCATATCCCGGCCAACGCCGTGATGATCCTCTCCGCCTTCGCTGCTTTTTGCGAGGGCTATGCCGGCATCGAGCCCCTCACCCAAGGCTGGGCGAAATACTTCCAACTGCGGAAGCAAGTCATCCAGGAGCCGCCCCGGAGCAAGGACGACCCGCCGGAGACGGCCCAGGAAAAGAAGGACCGCCCCATGACCCTCTGCGGCGCGGCCACCATCATGTCCCGGAAGGGCTCGGACTTCCCCAAGGTGGAGCTCCTGGAATCTTGCAAGAAGTGGCAGAAAAGCTTCTTCTACGTCAAGAACACCACCGACGAGGATCTGCTCAACCTGCCGCCATTTGTGGACGAGCCACCCTTGGCTATGACGAATTGGACCTACAACCCGAAGAACTCGGTGATGCCGGTGAATGCGCTTCACCGGGTTAAGGGCGAGCTCCGGGATGCCGGTCTTACTCCTCAGGACCTGGTGGCCTGCTATATAAGCCGGCGCGTCTCCCCTTTGCAGCGCCGGTCGCACAAGATCTGCCAGATGAGCGGGCCAATGGACCCCACCCGGCACTCCACACACGAGCTGACTCCGGCCGACATTCTGCGCCGGATTAAGGATGTCTGCAAGTCCTCTCAGGCCACTTTTGCCTGGGGGCTAGAACCATACAGCCGGGATAGGCCCGCCCCAACGGTAAACCATCTTATCCGATACATAAAGTCCATGTCCGGCACATAGATACTTAAGCCGACACATGTAATATTGATCCGACATACCTCTTCCACCGGCATATTTCCTTCTTCTGACCTTTTTACTTTGCATTATGCAGAAGTTCAGCTTCCAAGCCATGGAGAACTCCCGGATCAAGATCGCGGCAGACCGCACTGTTGCGGATGCTGAAGATCCGGATCACTGGGATAAGATACCCAGGAGCACCCGTGCTGCAGCTGCCATGGGTAAGGGCTCTTCATCCCGGCATTTCTCTCAAGACCGGAGTGACGACGACTCCAATGAAGACTGCCAGACATTTATCTGCCCGACACCTCTTGCTTATGCTTTTCCAGAAACACCTATTGCTTATGAGTTTCCAATGCCGTCCTCAGCTATCCCGGACGACATGGTTGTCGATGCCGCGCCTCTGAACCAGGGACCTCCTTCCACCGGCGGACGCACCGGCCGGAAGCGAGGTGTGAAGCCCCAGCCCGACACACCTCAGAAACCGAAGAGGCAGAAGGTCGGCGTACCTATCCCGAAGAAACAGAGACCTGTCGCCGCAGGGTAAGTTCCTTTTCTTTGCACTTCCTCCGACATATCTCTTGCTCTGGTTATTAACTTGTTATTTTCTCTCTTTCAGGGCTCCTCTTGCGCCGGAACAAGCTTCTGGCTCGAGTGGCGACCCGAAAGTTAACAAGCCCGCGGCCACTGCTACCTCCGACATACCCTCTGCCAGCCACACGACCTCCCCGGCGCCGGCATCTTCGCCTGCGCCCGACAAGACCATCTCCCCGGCGAAGGACGATCCTCCGCCGGAACAAGACACCTCTGCCCCCGACGTCCACATGGACTCGGGGGCTCAACAGGAACCTCCGGCTCCTGATGTCCACATGGACACAGGAGCCCACCAAGAAGCCCCAGACTCCGGCGCGCCCACCAGCGATGCCGGCACAACCAAAGACGCCGGCGCAAGCGACACGAGCGCCGGCATAGATCTTAAAGGAAAGGGCCCTGCTGTGCCGGAAGTCCGGACTATTCTGGAACCTGCCCCAGCTGGCCAAGATGCACCGGCCGCGCCGGAACAGACCTCACCCCAGACTCCGTCCTCTGAGAAGACTCCAGCGCCCTCCAAGACTACTGTCCCGGCCAAGCCTGCTGCTCCGGCCAAGAGCTCTGCCCCGGCCAAGTCCGGGACTCTCAAGTTCCAGCCGACCAAGTCCGGCACATCATCCGCCGCCACTGCTCCATCTAAAGCCGCACCTCGGCCCAGCTCTGCAATAGCCCTGCACCTTGGCAGGGCAGCAACCCGGCCTGGCTACCGGACCAACTTTTTTGACACGCCAGAACTTGAGGGCATCGTCCCCCTGGGGACGAAGAGTGACCAGAGCCTTGGGTCTCTCAAGGAGCACTGCGCCAGGTGGAACGAGGCCAGCTGCATGGACACTGCGGACTCAAGGAGCAAGAAGCTGGCCGAAGCCATGACCAGTGGCGACCCAACCGACTTCCTGGCAGCGAAGCCCATACCGATCGCCTGCGAGCTCCTCAGCCTCCAGCAAAGACTTCACAAATTGGCCGATGCCACCAACGTAAGTCCTCTCTACTTATACAGATATCCCCAGTCCCCGAAAATGTCGGCTGTCCGGGATACGGATATCCGGGATTTTCTCATAGTCTTATAGTTAGCTGCTTTTGAATTTTCTGCCGACACATGAGGTCAATATGAGCTTCAAATCCTAGTCACCGAGAGCCGGGATAGGTGCGCAGCACCTGTGCCGGGTCTTTAACAATTTCTTATCTCAATTATTTTTCAAATTCTCTTGACCGAGAGATAAGCTCGATTCGAGCTTCAAATCCTAGTCACCGAGAGCCGGGATAGGTGCGCAGCACCTGTGCCGGGTCTTCAAAAGAATGATCACTTGATATAATATTCAATTTAATTATCATGTCAAATTTCTCTGCTGACATTTCAAATCCCGGCACTTTTGCAGCGCATGAACAACACCCGGGCCGACATGTTTCATGACTTGGTATGCGAGCATCGGAAGCTATCCGACGAGCATAGCAAGCTTCGGCTGGAGCTGTCCAGGAAAGGTAATCCTCGCCGATATACCGCTATATGCCGGACACCCTTCCTCCTCTTTTCCGGCACACCTTAATATGCCGACATCTAACCTTTTTCCTGTCATTTCGCAGCCGGTGCAGAAGCCCAAGCCACCGAGCTTGTCAAGAGAGTGAAGGAGCTGACAGGTTTTCCGGATCCTCTTAACCTTCAACTAATCCTTCTGTACTTCAAATCCTTTAATCTTTTCACTGTTTTCTTTCTTCAAATCCTTGTTTTGACTTCATCTCTTTTCAGACGAGAAAGCTGCACTGGAGGCCCGCCACCAGGACTGTGTGTCCTCAGTGGACGTGGCCAAGCAACTGGACGACCGGGATGCTGCTCACAAGGCCGAGATAGAGCAGCTGAAGGGCCGGATCACCGAGCTCCTGGACGAGAAGGAAGAGAGGGAGGGCCAACTGAAGAAGGTCCAGGACCTGCTCGTTGAATCCGAGACTGATGCCTCCACTGCCCACGCTGAACTGGATAGCCTGAAGGAGCAGGCCACCAAATGGGAGGTTACAGTTGCACAGCTGAATGCCGACCTTGCCAGTAAGCTTCAAATCCTTTGACTTTATCCTTCTCGACATAGTGTAATTCTCTCCGGCATAGCATCTATGCCGACTTATTCTCCTTTTGCTAACATTGTTTCTATTCCTCAGACATGTTTCCCGCTTCCGTCGAAGACGTTGAGAGGGCTTTGCAGTTGGATCGAGAGAACCGGGGTGTTCCGGTTGACTCGGCCAACTGGGACATGTCGGAGCAGCTGCTGGCTCTGCAATCCCGGAAGAACGCCATGACGCTCTACACCGAAGAACTCTTTTATGGCGCCCAGGAAGCATTCTCTGCCCTCTGGCCGGGACAAAGGACTCCCACTGATCCCGTCGACCTCGGCAACGATCTGCAGCTGGCCAAGGTTCGCCTCCGGGAGTGGCGAGATTCCGGCGCGAGGGTTGGAGCTGACGAAGCTCTCAGCTACTTCTTGTCCTGGTATGAAAAGGCTGACTTGGAGACTTTGCGCACTGTGCGCGAAGGATCCATCTGGACCACGGATCCGGAACATATCCGGCGCCGGCGAGAGTTGGCCCACAGCTATGTGGACTATGCCGACACCGACGCCTTCATCCGGGACATCCGCGAGCCGGAGAAGAAGGACGACGCCGGGGCATCTGCCGCCGCCGAGGGCTCCGACTCCAGCCAGGATGAAGATGAAGCTGAGGAAGCCGACACTGAAGCTCCGGAACAGGCATCTGCCCCGGGCGGAGGTGATGGCTCCATTCCATCTGCTGGGTCCGGCACTCCTGAAGCCGATATCTCCACCGCCACTGCTCCACCAGCCGGCGCCTCTGCTTCTGCCCCTATTCCTTGACTTTGCAGCATAAAAACTTTAAGTTTTATCAGATCCCCGGTATGCCGGGTGCAGATGTAATATACACGTTTAATTTCCTTTGGTTTGCTACCTGAACAAGTTTTTATCTCGGTTTGCTCGTTATTAATGCCGGATCATCTTTTGGCTAAGTCACCGAGTTTGTTTTCCTGTTTCCTCAACTTCACAACCTTGGCTACTTGTCTACCTCTTTGGGCTTTTAACTTATGAGTCTCAAGGTTGCTTTGTTAAACATACAGTACTTAAATTTTGAAACTTAGACCTCGAATCATCCGACACTTCAAATTTTAACTTTAGTTCTAACAAAAAACGTCGGTTCGCTCGCTTTACATTTCCTTAGCCATTTTTCGTGTGCAGACAATCTCCGGCATCTACTCTTGCTAGCCATGAAGCCGGATTCCGGACAGCAGCTGAGTCGAAGAGTGACCTTTGGTGCCGACACATTACTAGGCCGGCATAGGAAACATTCAAATCAAGCCAACCGGCATATAACAAAAAAGAGTAAATAGACAACAGTATATCTCGGAGGCATTGCCCACCCTCTTCGGGATGCCGGTATTTCATTCATTAGTCTTGTGCCGGCATAACAGCGCCGGCACTTCAAAGTAAAATATGGAAATACATACATTGCTGCTTAGGAGTAAAAGGGGCGGAGTAGAGCTATGTTCCATGGCCTCTTGGTTTCTTCTCCGGACCTGTCCGCCTTGTTCTTCTTGGGTTCCTGTGCATCTATAAGATAATAGGCATCATTGTGCAGTGCTCTGCTCACAATGAAGGGCCCCTCCCACGGAGGTGTCAACTTATGCCGGCCCTCTGTGCCTTGCTTTAGCCGGAGTACTAGATCTCCCTCTTGGAATCTCCTTGGATTTACCTTCTGCGCATGATAGCGTCTGAGGTTCTGCTGATATACTGCTGTTCTCGACAGAGTTATTTCTCTTGCTTCCTCTAGCAAATCAACATCATTTTCTCTGGCTTCTTTAGCCTCCTCCTCAGTATATAGCACCACTCTTGGTGCATCATGTATCACATCTGTTGGAAGCACAGCTTCTGCCCCATACACCAGGAAAAATGGTGTGTAGCCTGTTGACCTATTCGGAGTTGTCCTTAAACTCCAAAGTATTGATGGCAATTCATCTAGCCAACATCCCGGAGTTTTCTCCAGTGGTTCTATCAGCCGGGGTTTTATGCCGGCCAGTACTAACCCATTTGATCTCTCTACTTGCCCATTGGCACATGGGTGGGCGACCGACGCAATGTCCAGCCGGATTCCCACTTCCTCACAAAATCTAGCAAATGGCCCTTGGGCAAAGTTTGATCCATTGTCAGTGATGATGCTATGAGGAACACCATATCTCAAGATTATATCCTTTAAGAATTTCACTGCTGTGTGTCTATCACACTTGCTTATGGGCTTTACTTCAATCCACTTGGTGAACTTGTCCACCATGACCAGGATATGGGTCATCTTTCCTCTGGCCGGCTTAAAAGCCCCGACCATATCCAGGCCCCAAACAGCAAAGGGCCAGGTTATCGGGATAGTCTTCAAGGCAGATGCCGGCTGATGAATCTGGTGGGCATATCTCTGACACCCATTGCATTTCCGGACCAAGTCCTCTGCTTCTTGTAGCGCCGTCGGCCAATAGAACCCATGCCGGAATACCTTTGCCACCAATGCCCTGGATGAAGCATGGTGACCACATTCCCCCTGATGAATTTCCCGGAGCATCTCCAGACCTTCCGCAGATTCGACACACCTCTGCAATACTCCGGTGGCACTCCTCTTGTATATCTCCTTGTTTATGATGGTATACGCTTTGGATCTCCTTATAACCCGGCGGGCCTCGGTTTCATCTGCCGGCACTTGACCATCCACCATGTAGTTCATGATAGGACGTGCCCATGAGGGCACTTCCCTGACAGTGAACACTGCCTGATCTATCTCCATCATTTCGACCGACACATAATCGATCTCCATGGGCTGCGAAGTCCCCGGGACTGAAGGGTCAGTCCCCGGGTATGCCGGAGCCGTCCCCGGGTATACCGGCACGACCTCTTGGCACATTTTACCCTTGCCCTTAGCTTTGCTCCGGAATACCGCGCTCATAGCATATGCCGGCCCAGTCCCCGGGACTGAGGAATCAGTCCCCGGGATATCTGACCTGGCTCCGGCATCTATCTCCATTGGAACTGCATTCTCCGGACTTGGCGGGACGTAAATGGAAGATGACTCCGGTGAAGGCTTGATTGACGGCTTCCTCAGATGCTCCAACGAAATGCCGGGCGGAATTGAATCTCTGGAAGATCCCAGCTTAGACAATGCATCGGCTGCATCGTTCTGAGCCCGAAGAACATGCCGGAACTCACAACCTTCAAAGTAACCACTTAACTGCTGCACCAGGAAACGGTAGGATGCCATGTTAGCATCATGCGCGTCCCATATGCCGGAACACTGCTGAATCACCAAGTCAGAATCACCGAAACACATAATCCGGCGAATTCCTATGTCCTTAGACACCTTCAGGCCATGCACAAGTGCCTCATATTCTGCCACATTATTTGACGCAGCGAAATGAATCTGCAGGACATATCTCAGCTGGTCGTTCTTAGGTGAACTGAGAACTATGCCGGCGCCCAAGCCATGGATTGTCTTGGATCCATCGAAGTGCATCCTCCAATAATTTGCATCTGGCAATGGCGGCTCATACTGTATCTCGGCCCAGTCAATAAAGAAATCCGCCAACACCTGGGACTTGATTGTATCCTTCTTATCATACTGTGGTGTATATGGTGAAAGCTCTATTGCCCACTTTGCTATCCTGCCGCTGGCATCTTTGTTACTTATGATTTCCGAGATAGGGGCCTCGGCCACTACCCGGATTGGATGCTCCTGGAAGTAATGCTTGAGCTTCTTGGCCGCCATATAGACACCATAAGTCATCTTCTGATAATGTGGGTAGTTTTGCTTCAAGGTGGAGAGGACTTCACTCAGATAATATACCGGCCGCTGCACGGTTTTGCCTCCTTCCTCTCGCTCCACCACCACCACAGCACTGACAACTCGATTGGTTGCCGCTATATAGAGCAGCATCGGCTCACGGGGCATCGGAGACGCTAATACCGGCGCTGTAGACAACATCTGCTTTAACTCCTTGAAAGCTGCGTCTGCTTGCGCTGTCCACACAAATGTGTCGGACTTCTTCATCAGCTGATATAACGGCAATGCTTTCTCTCCAAGCCGGCTTATGAAGCGGCTCAGGGATGCAAGGCACCCCGTGAACTTCTGTACCTCCCTCAAATCTGTCGGCGGCTTCATCCTTTCTATGGCACGAATCTTGCCGGGATTCACCTCAATACCCCGGCTGGAGACAAGGAAGCCGAGCAACTTGCCCGCCGGCACACCGAAGGTACATTTTGCCGGATTCAACTTCATTCGGAATCTCCTTAGGTTTGCAAAGGTTTCCCGGAGGTCATCTATGAGGGTCTTGCTCTCCTTGGTTTTTATGACGATATCGTCGACATATACCTGCACATTTTTATCTATCTGATCGTGCAGGCACTTTTGCATACACCTTTGGTAAGTCGCGCCGGCATTTCTCAAACCGAACGGCATGGTGAGATAGCAATAAGCCCCGTACGGGGTAATAAAGGATGTCTTTATTTGATCCGGCTCATACAAAGGGATCTGGTGGAAACCAGAATAAGCATCTACGAAGGATAACAGTTCACATCCGGCTGTGGAATCAATCACTTGATCGATCCGAGGCAGCGGGAATGGATCTTTAGGACATGCCTTGTTCAAGTTGGTGTAATCAACACACATCCGCCATACTTTCACTATGGCTGGCTCATCCTTCTTCTTTTCCACCAAAACCGGATTAGACACCCAGTCCAGATGAAGCACTTCCTTGATAAAGCCAGAGGCTAAGAGCCTGGCTACTTCCTCCCATATGGCTTTCCTTCTATCGCCGGCATTCCGCCGGAGCGGCTGCTTCACCGGCTTAGCGTCCGGTCTCACATGCAATGCGTGCTCAGCCAGCTCCCTCGGCACACCTTGCAGGTCCGAAGTAGACCATGCAAAGATATCCCGATTCTCACAGAGGAAGCTGATGAGCTCGCTTTCCTATTTGGGATCCAGACCTACCCCGATGAGGGCATGGCGCTCTGGGAAAGCTTCATCCAGAGGCACCTTCTTGACTTCCTTACCCACTTGAAAAGAAGCGCTGCCTCCGGGATTCGTCATGCCCGGCATAGATTTGCCGGCCACGACCGTCTCAGCAATCTCCACTGCTCGCTTGAGCCTCTTTCTTTCCTCTGCAATGATCAGAGTCTCGGCCAGGTTAGACCCGGCTGTGGCACATGCCATCGAGCGCTTGTAATCACCTATGATGGTGATCACTCCCTTAGGCCCCGGCATCTTCATCTTCAGGTACGCAACATGCGTAGAGGCCATGAACTTTGCCAATGCCGGCCTACCCAGCAAAGCATGATATGGACTTTCCAGATCTACTACCTCAAACATGAGGTTCTCCACCCTGCAGTTATCCCGGCTACCGAACATGACATCAACCCGGATCTTGCCCATCGGCGCACACGAAAGCCCCGGCACAATGCCGTGGAAAGTGGTTTTGCTTGGCTCCAACATATTCTCCTTGATTCCCAGCTTCTGCATCGTATCTCGGTACATGATGTTGATGCTGCTTCCATTGTCAATGAGGACCTTGCTGAACCTCACGTTATTAGCCGGCCCGATGAATGTCGGATCCATCACAAGAGCATATCCGCCGGGATTTGGCATGATCCGGGGATGATCTGCCCTGTCCCAACCAATGGCCTGGTCAGACAAGTACATCAGCTTCGGCACAGCCGACATAACAGCATTCACCTCCAAACTCCGCCGGTACAAGCTCTGCTTGTCTGTTCTTTCGGTCTCGAAGACCATGTAGCTCTGATCATGCTCCTTGTACTCATTCCGGCCTGCTACCGGGCCTCCGGTATAATACTCCGGATTATAGCTCTGATTCACTTGATTTACGCCGGCGCTTCCGGCATTTCTCTGATTTCCGGGGTTAACCGGCCTGGGCGGGACAGCCACTGTATTCGCGCCTGTCAACGGCGACGGAGCTGCCGGGACAGGTGGCCTAGCTGGTCCCCAAGGACCTGCGCGACCTGCTAATATGTCGTCCAGCCATGAACAGTTTCTTGTCAGATGATTTGTCGGCTTACCCGGTTGGAACGTATGAAACACACAAGGCTGGTCCATGGCCAGACCCACTGTATACTTCGGATATTGCTTCTTCTGGCCGGCACTTCCTCCGGCATTCTTGTTGGTCCAGACATTCTTCTTCTGGAACGGCTGCGCTTGCTGCTGCGGCTGCTGCTGCTGCTGCTGTTGCTGCTGAGGCTGCTGATAGCCCTCATATCTCGGACGCTGGCTACTGCCGGCGCCCCCTTGCTCTTCCTCTACAGCGGCAACTTGAGCCGCTCCGTACCGGTGATCTGGCCTTTCATCTCTTCTCTTGTTCCGATTGTCAGTGCGATAATATTGCCCTGGCCTCCCTGCATTGCTGGTGTTTCCCTGGGTCTGCCCCTGTCCTTGTGAATCGAGACTGGGCTGCATGGGATCTCCCAGAGCATAACTATCAGCAATCTTGATTGTTTCGGCCAACGTTGCCGGCATTTCCCTCTGAAGCTTTTGCCACAGCATGGTGCCATGCCGGCACCCATGAGCGAACCACATGATGGCCTGCTGCTCATTAACGCCTTCACAGGAATTGCGCAACGTGCACCACCTGGTCAGGTAGTCACGGTCGGTCTCATTCACCCCCTGCCGGCAATTGGCCAGCTGCTGGGGACGGTTAGGCCTCTTGTATGTACTGGTAAAGTTCGACACAAACTGCTCTTCAAAGTCAATCCAGCCGTTGATACTCCCGGCCGGCAAATTGTTCAGCCATATCCTGGCTGGACCTTCTAGCATCTGCGGCACATATCGCACCGCCCATCTGAGGTTTCCTCCGGCGATGTTTACCGCGGTGGAGTAATCCTCCAACCAATCTTCCGGCTTCGTACTGCCATTATATGTCCTCGCGCCACGCGCGAGCTGGAAGAAGTAAGGCACCGGCTCGCCCATAATCCGGGGTCCAAAGCACCTGGGACCCGGAGCTCCTTGCCTTTCCACCATCTCTGACTGGTGAATCTTGTCCAGCTTGAAACGTGCATCATTTGCTGCCAAGGACCAAGGTCCAATCCGGGATGCTATTGGGCCTGCGATCATCTGCTGCTGCTGCTCCGGTTGGCACTGATCAGCTTGCTGGCCGGGCTGATCTTGCTGCTGATATCCCGCCCTGGCTAGGGCGGAATTCCCATCATCTTCCCGATATCTCGGCTGAGCTGCACCTTGCTGCTGAGCCGCACCCCCGGCGCCCTGCTGCTGACGCCGGGCTGCACTGTTACTCCGGCCACCTCCGGCCACGCCTGCTTCATGCCCGGCCGGCATAATCTGGCCGGGCTTCTTGCTGCCGACATACTTGTCAGCTTGGCCGACATTCTTCTGCACCATCGCTTGCTTTCCGGCGACAGCCGGATCGTACACCTGGATCTGCTTGTCCCGGCGGCCAGAGGTCACACTTCCGGCACGCCGGGCGCTGGGATGCGGGGACGAGGCCTGGCCCCTCGACCTCGCGCCGGCACCTCCCGCCGACACAACGTACTGGGATGCCCCGGCACCTGGATTTGCCTTCTTAAAGGCCTCCTGCTGCTTGGTAGCTTCAGACAAAAGTTGGTTAAGCCGGGCTTGCTGCTCACGCAGTGCTTCGCCGGATAAACAAGATAAATCCTTAGCTACCTCGGCCGCAGCCCTAAGGTTCTTTACCGGTGAACTATAGACTACCTTAGGCACAGTACTAGTTGCAGTATGACTCTTATCTCTAGCATCTTTTCCTATCTCAGCATTAAGATTTCTGCCTCTAGTTCTAACCTCTTCTATCCGGCTAGGCCGGATTACTACAGGAGTAAAACCATGGGCTGCCTCATACTCACGGAGTTGCCGGTTAAACCGTTCGCGCTCCTGATTCATGGCCAGGGCCTCGTCGATGAGGGCCTGACGAGATCCCTCCAGGACCTCCCTTGCTTGCTCTGGATCATCGCCGGATCGTACCGGCTCAAGAAGCCGATCAAGGATGGGAAGAAGCACCTCGCCCCTAGCCGGCACGCCGGAAGTGCCGGCCAGGTTCTCCGCACGCTCCAACGGAGGATGCGCCGACCTTTTGACCTTCGGCGGCTCCGGGGGAGAAGTTCCGGCCGCTGCTGCTGCTTTGCCGGCATCCTCCGCCGGCGGCACAGATGTGCCAGCCATCATCACCTCAGCCGGCTCTACTGAGCGAGCGCTACGCCCAGCGTGAGCCAGCCGATGTGATGGAGGATCCGACGCCACCAGCACCTCCTTCCTGCAAATTCTCTCAGTCCCCACGTACACCTCGTGGGAACCGAAAGACATGATCCGGCCATCCCTGGGGAACGGCCGGCCACCGAGACAACCGGCGTTGTCACTGACGAAACTGAGCGAGCCTAGCCTCTGGACGAGGCCAGAGACCACTCGCACTCCCGAAGCTGCTATCACAGACCCCGCCCGAATGAATACTCCGCCCAGCACATCGATCTGCCCCACGGTGGGCGCCAAATGTCGTCGTGGTGAAACAACATATGCCATAGGATGGCTTAAATGGGGTCCGAGCTAGATGCTGGTGGATTTGGGAGAGGGGAACGAGCTAAAAAGCACGACAGAAAGAGACACTGATCTACCCAGGTTCGGGGCTCTCGTAAGGAGATAACACCCCTACTCCTGCTCTACTGGTTATATATTTGGATCGATGGAGTACACAACAATGGTGCTTCCAAGGAGGAAGATGAACTGCTAAATGTAGGAATACTGAGAGACCAACCTCTTACCAGGACTCCCTGTGCCACCTTATATAGTGGTGGCCAGGGTTACAACGGTCACTCGAAGCCAGGAGACACAGGCTACACTCCAAACAGGAGCTGGTGACGATGGCAGAGACCCTTGACTTCCTCCCTGATTGCTCTCGATGGGACACCATATCCCTGTACCTTGTACTTCCTGGACTGTGACCTTACCTTTGTGAGGTAAGCTTGTACTTGTGCACAGTGAGGGTGGGTAGACCACCACTGTGCACCCTGTCACCATACTCTGCTTCCATGCTTGGATGTTTTCTTCCTTGATTGTAGCGATGTGACACCTTGGCTGACTTATGCGTCCCGGATACGACCGTTGGCCATACCCTGGACACATATGCCGGACCAACGACCCATGAGGTCAGGTAATCCGGCCTCCCTGTTCCTGCACAACACATCAAAATAGATAGGCCAGCATATCTGAGTATATGCCGGCACTCCTCAACCAGTATACCGGTTAATTTGGCATATCCAAGTATCAGCCGGGATACGCATATACCCCGGCCCTGCCTATGCCCTTATATCCCGGCCAGACCCTTTCTTGGTCGACCGGCATAAACTCAATCAAAGCCCTTGTATCTCTCTAGCCTCTTGACCCTACCAGGGGTCATCCCCCCGACAACAACAGATAATTGCATTAAGCAAAGTGTGTAATGTAAACAAAGCATATGCCCTTGAGCATATGAATGTTGTTTTCTCCCTAGTAGCAACAACACATCTACAACCTTAGAGGTTTCTGTCACTCCCCCAGGTGAAATAGAGGCATGAACCCACTATCGAGCATAAATACCCCCTCTTGGAGTCACTAACAACTACTCGGCCAAGATAGCTACTAACAACGGAGAGCATGCAAGATCATAAACAACATAGAGATAACAAAAGATAATATTCAGTATAGCAACTTAATCATAAACACCAATATTCATCGGATCCCAACAAACCAAACATGTAGAATTACATAACGGTGATCTCAATCATGTAGGGCAGCTCATGAGATCTAAACATGAAGCACATGGTGGAGAAGACAACCATCTAGCTACTGCTATGGACCCATAGTCCAAGGTAGACTACTCACTCATCGCTCCGGAGGCAAGCATGGCGATGAAGAAGACCTCTGGTGGCGATTCCCCTCTCCGGCAGGGTGCCGAGAAGACCTTCTGGACCCTCCCGATCTTCGGGTCGATGGTGGCGGCGGATCGCGATGTGTTCTAGAAATCTGATCGGGTACTTAGGTTTTTTCCGTCGGGGGGTCTGTATAGGCGAAGGGGCGATGTCAGAGGAGGAGCCAGGCACCCTCACGTGGGGCCCGCGCGGCCAGGGGCCTGGCCACGCCACCCCTGCATATGGGGCCCTGGTGGCCCCCCTCCTACTCTCCTTCGGATCTCTGGAAGCTTCCGGGTAAAATAAGACTTCAGGAACTTGTTTCGTCCAATTCCGAGAATATTTCCTGTGTATCACTTCTGAAACACAAAAACAGCAGAAAACAGGGAACTGGCACTGTGGCAACTCGTTAATAGGTTAGTTCCGGAAAATGCATAAAAGTGCCACTAAGTGTAACGAAACAATAGGCAAATGGTGTAAAAACAAGCATGGAGCATCAAAAATTATAGATACGTTGGGGACGTATCACATGATCTCCGTTGTTAGTAGCTATCTTGGCCGAGTAGTTGCTAGTGACTCCAAGAGGGGGTATTTATGCTCGATAGTGGGTTCATGCCTCTATTTAACCTGGGGGAGTGACAGAAACCTCTAAGGTTATAGATGTGCTATTGCTACTAGGGAGAAAACAACATTCATATGCTCAAGGGCATATGCTTTGTTTACATTACACACTTTGCTTAATGCAATTATCTGTTGTTCGCAACTTAATACTTGTGGAGTTCTCAGATTGATTCGCCACAAGTGGATTATTAGTCATAGATGCAGTTGGATGGCGGTCTATGTATTTTGTTGTAATGCCCAGAGTAAATCGCATAGTGATCTTCTTGACATATCACGTTATCTTTATTCTATCAATTGCCCAACTGTAATTTGTTTACCCAGCATGTGTTATTTATCTTATGGAGAGACACCACTAGTGAACTGTGGACCCCGGTCCTATTTCCATCATATTGCTATCACCTGTTTACTTTACTCGCACTGTTTACTTTACTCGCATACCTCTACTATTTTCCACTCGATACGCTCATAACCTTTGTTTCAAGCAAACCGGTGAGATTGACAACCTCATCGCAAGTTGGGAACAAAGTACTTGGTTGTGTTGTGTGCAGGTTTCACGTTGCAGCTAGCAAGCAAAGCTTGGACGAGGCGCCATATATAAATTGTCCGAAGCTGTCGCAAACTAGCAAGCATCACCTTCAGTCGTATTGTATGCTCTTCTCCTAAACGATAAACCCTGGTTTCTTAACTGAGGGAAAATCTGCTGCTATACTCATCACACCTTCCTCTTGGGGTTCCAAACGGGCTGGTCATTCACCACGCACAAGCAACAGCTATTTTCTGGCGCCGTTGCCGAGGATTAAAGAAGAATAAGCTCCCACATCAACTACATATTCCCACGTCAACTTGGCACCAACAGCTGCTTTTCTGGTGCCGTTGCCGGGGAAGAGTGGATGACCTCTGCAAGGGGAGTTTTTCGCACACACATCCTTTACTTTGTTTTATAGTTTTGCTTTACTTTATTTATTTTACCTGCATCATTTTATATCAAAAACCCAAAAAAATTAGAATCCTTGGTAGTTGTTTTTACTTGTTTACTTTAGTTTTGCTGAAATGGCTAATCCTAAAAATACCAAGTTGTGTGACTTTACTAGCATGAACAATAGTGATTTTATCTGCACTTCTATTGCACCACCTGCTCCTGCTGCAAACTTTTATGAGATTAAGCCTGCTTTGTTGAACCTTGTTATGAAAGAGCAATTTTCTGGTGCTAGTACTAAAGATGCTGCAGCTCATCTCAACAATTTTGTTGAGCTATGTGAGATGCAGAAATATAAGGATATAGAAAGTGATATTATTAAGCTCAAGTTGTTTCCTTTTTCTTTGAGAGGAAAAGCTAAAGATTGGTTGCTGTCTTTGACTAAGAATAGTATTGATTCATGGGCTAAGTGTAAGGATGCTTTTATTGGTAGATACTATCCTCCTGCTAAGATTATATCTCTGCGTAGCAATATTATGAAGTTTACTCAGTTTGATAATGAACATGTTGCTCAAGCTTGGGAAAGAATGAAATCTATGATAAAGAATTGTCCCACTCATGGACTGACTACTTGGATGATTGTCCAAACTTTTTATGCAGGACTGAATTTTTCTTTGAGAAATCTACTTGATTCAGCTGCTGGAGGCACTTTTATGTCCCTTACCTTGGGCGCCGCAACAAAGCTACTCGACAACATGACGGTAAATTATTCCGAATGGCACACTGAGAGAGCTCCACAAGGTAAGAAGGTAAATTCTGTTGAGGAAACCTCTTCCTTGAATGATAAGATTGATACCATTATGGCTATGCTTGCTAATGATAGGACTCATGTTGATCCTAATAATGTTCCTTTAGCCTCTCTGGTTGCTCAAGAAGAGCATGTTGATGTCAATTTCATTAGAAACAATAATTTTAACAACAATGCTTATAGGAACAATTTTGCTAGTAATAATTATAGGCCATATCCTTCTAGTAATGGTTATGGTAACTCTTATGGTAACTCCTCCAACAACACTAGGGCCGCACCCTCTGAGCTTGAGGTAATGCTCAAGGACTTCATCGGTAAGCAATCCGCTTTTAACAAGTCTGTTGAGGAAAAGTTAGGCAAAATTGATATTCTTGCTTCTAAAGTTGATAGCCTTGCTCATGATGTTGAAATTCTGAAATTAAAAGTATTGCCTAATGATGTGAAAGAGAACAATGTTTTTGCTACTGCTAATGCTATTCAAGTTGGAATTGATGAAAATATTAGATTGTTAGCGGAATTGCATGCCAGGTGGGAAAGAGAAGATGAGATGGCTAGAGAGATGAAGGTATGTACCATTACTACCTCTAATGATGTTGCTCCTAATGCTAGCAATCCTCTTACTTTGATTGGTGTAGAGAAAACTCCCACTCCTTGTGTTAAGAAGCCTAAAACTGCTAAAACTTTTTCTCAAAAGAGTGCTGAAATTTTTCGAAGTGTAGGAGATGATGGCTCTACTTCTTTTAATGATTTTGATGTTGATGGCTGCAATATATCTGAAGTTATTTTGTTCTTGCAAAAGCTTGCTTTGACTCCCAATGCTAGTTCTTTAAATATTACTTTTACTAAGCATATTACCAATGCTCTCATTAAAATTAGGGATGAAAAGTTGTAGCAAAAAGCCTCTGTTCCCAAGAAGTTAGAAGATGGTTGGGAACCCATCATTGATATGCATGTTAGTGGTTTTGATTGCCATGCTTTATGTGATCTAGGTGCTAGTATTTCTATCATGCCTAGAAAGATTTATGACACTAGCACAATACCCGTGCGTTGCAACGGGCAAGCAGCCTCACCGACACCACTATGTGCTCGTCAATGCGTCATGTCTTTGATTATGACAATCAGCAGTTTAGCAGGCATCTCAAATAGAAAATACACATTAATAATTTATTAAAAGAAAATATTTAAAATCTCAGAAAATGATAACATATGCCAAGATGAATAATATTTACTACAAGAAGAATATATTGACACTGCACCTACGGCAAGTAAATAAAGTACTTACATGATATAGAATTATATGGCAAACTCATATTGAAAAGGTCGAGCATCAAAAATTCTGCAGGGATCTCCTCTTACGTGGAAATTACAGTTTATTTCAGTTCTTCAGTATTCACTTTCCGACAATAAAAGAACTATAATGCAAAAACTATGACTGCACTTTGGTTATTAAAAGGTACAAAATTAATATGCTCCTCTTTTTATATAAGATGACTCTGAATTCGTTAGACCAAGAAGAGCTTCTGAACTTTTGCATGCATAGACTGAAGATGGTTAGGCTGCTGTTTGTGCCATTTGGAAAGGCGATGGCTGACTTCAGTTGTTGCCAACTTCTGAATTACAGTGACAAATGTATTAGTGTAGCAGGCCATAGCCTTAAACCTTGAGTTTTTTTCCGGGAATTAAAATTGTTAGCTTTGACTCAGCAGCCTTATCACCATATGTTGTCAGTTGATGTTATACCAAGTAAATGAAAGAGTAGAGCATGTTCCCTTCACAAAAGATGGTTAAAGCCAAGGGAAAAAATTGCAGCACAAGTTATACTCACTCATTAAACACATACTTAAATATAGATACTAACTCATATGTCCAGATCCCATTTGAACCAATGACAACAATACCATCCTGCTCATAAACAAAGGAACTCATGCTTCATTATGTTATGCCAAGCAAATGAAAGAGTAGAAGCTTATAAACGTTGAGCATACAACAGTAGAGAACTCCATCCAGAAGTCCTTAAGTACATACTATAGTCTCCCAGCTTGGTGTAGAAACTGAACACGATCTGTCAGAGGAGGTGGGAAGGATAGGAGCTTAGCAGACAAAGATGCATGGTATTGATGCTTTCTCTCCGAGGATTAACTTAGCTAGTAATTAGCATCATGTGACGATCAGTTAAAATAGATTTCAGTCGATGCATCGGGTGTCTGACTGGTCTCTGTTCTTTTCAAAAGTGGTTACGTTGTACTACTTCCCAATAATTTACATCACTGAGCATGCATAGTTCTCTTAGCACACCAATTTCGTTTGCTCAATCCTCGCTCACCAATTCATTAAAGTACTTTCTCTTTTCCCGATTTGTTCAGTTGCCCATGGTGCGCTGGTTGTCACTAACTTGATAGTCAAATGACAGAGCAGAACTTGAGAAAGAATACCTGCGGCTTGCGAAAATACTACTCTACATATATGTGGGTGTCCCGGGCTTATCCTAGGCGTTCATTTCTGCCTCGGGATCTCTGCAGCCTGTTGTGTAAATTGCAAAGACCACCTCCAGTATATTTTGTTGTTCAGTAAAAAACAACTCTATGCTACTGCCTATTTGCTCTGAGATCCATGTGCTGCCTATTTGCGAGTTTGCCGCATAAACTGTCACCACCAGTACAGATTTCCATTCCAGTATGGAAATTTCTTGCAACATTATGTCGGACAAGTGCTCCAGTATTGAAATTTCTTGAGTACACTTTCACTTTGCATACAAATCATTCATATATGTACGAACAATAAGATGGATTAGGGAACCATACACGGGAAGAAAAAAAGGCATGGATAACCATTGCAACAAACAACTCAAAGCGTCATTATCAGGCACAAACATCAACAGAAAATTCGGATCCAATTATTTTTGGGTAGAACAGCCAAGACATGAACCTACTTTTTTCAGATCTAATATGCAAGCCCATATGCATGTACATGATTTTCGTCCAAGAACCGACACACCAAATAATCGAATCTTCAGAAAGAAATAAGAAAAAAGATGAGAAGAAGTATTCCAAGAACAGAGGGTAAACCAATACATCTAGGTGGCCACGGATACAGGCCCTCCAAGCCGAGATCTGTGCCCTCCAAGCCCAGATCCATCAATGGTTGGGAGGAATCTGCTACCTACGCTTGTCCTCGGCATGGTCGTCATCGCCCTAGAGGATGGAGGTCGCCGGCCGAACGTCTCCCTCCCGCCGTTCTGCGCGAATCCATGGCGTCACTGAATGCATCACGTGCAGAGATGGTCGCCGGCCCAACGCCGGGAAGGAAGCCTGGCCGCCATGCCTCGACGGGATGCTGGGATACCTCGCGGGAGGTGCGGTGGCTGCTGGTTGAGGCCTTGAGGGAGAGGGGACCGGGAGGGAGTGGGGTGCGGGACATGATGAAAGTGTACATGTCCAGGATGACGACGACGGCGATAGTGTGGGACTGAGATCCAGTGACATGCCGAAAAGTGTGGGGGCACGTCACCGATGAACAGTTCGGTGCCTTGCGATCTGGGCCGTTAGATCGAAAATGGGGTAGACAAGATCAAAATACTGTAGCAAAATACTGTAGATAGCTCTGTAGCATATGTGTACTCCACACTTTTCAGCCTATGCACTGTTCATAGCATCTGGTCGTTGATTTTTGATCCGACGATTAAAAGAGGGGTGCAAGGCACAGAACTGTTCATAGGTGACATGCAACGGGCATGTCACCGGATCTCAGTCCGATAGTGTGGTCAGCGGCGCGGAGGAGACGGATTGCAGTCGCGCGATGGGAGGACTCCGATTTTTCTTGACGGACCATGGTTTTTTTAGCGATCCGGGCGATGGTTATTTTGACGGACGAAATTTTTATTCGGTTTTTTTACGTACCACGGTTTATGGACCATCACGTCCCCAAGCCGTATTATTAGTAGAGATGCTTGATTTACCGCCTCTTGAAAAATGTTATTATGATGTTCCTATTGCTGATGTTGCTAAGAAGAAACCTTTGGGAAGGATTAATGATGTTCTTATTGTGGTTAACAATAACCTTGTTCCTGTTGATTTTCTTGTTATGGACGTTGAATGCCATGCTTCATGTCCTATTATTTTGGGACGACCCTTTCTTCGAACTGTAGGTGCCATCATTGATATGAGGGAAGGCACTATCAAATATCAATTCCCACTAAAGAAAGGTATGGAACACTTCCCTAGGAAAATAAATAAATTACTTTTGACTCTATTCTTAGAGCAAATTATGAGCTTGATGCTTCATCACTTGATGTTACTTGATTCGCAATTTTCTGCGCCTAGCTCAAAGGCGTTAAAGAAAAGCACTCTTGGGAGATAACCCAATGTTTTATTTTCAGTACTTTTTCTTTTATTTGAGTCTTGGAAGTCATTACTAATGTAATGACCACTCCTTATCTTGTTTATTTCATTGTTGTGCCAAGAGAAGCCTCTAATTTGAGTGAGGTAAAGATTTGGGGATGTTGCTGTCCTGAAACTGTTTTTGGTGCTGCACCGTAAAAATTCGTATAAATTCTCTGTATATCTTTTGGACCTGCGATTTCTTGTGCATATGCCCCAGGTTATATCCAAACTTTAGTTAGTTGAACACTTTTTTATTTGAGCAACAGAAAACCCCTCAAATATTCGGCCTTTGTCAGCTGTTCTGTTTTGACAGATTTCTGCCAATATTTGTGTTTGCCACTTTATCGCTTTCTTTTTGAGTTCTTTTAATCACGGAACTTTTGGGGAAGTTGCTACAGTAGTATATGCTATATATGTGGTGGTTTTGGGTTGAAACCTGAAACAAAAAGAGGTTTATTATATGTTATGCTACACTAATGTTGCTAATAGAATTGTGTTTAGTTTTGTATGAAGGAAGTTTTCAAGTGTAGGGATTGGAGAATGATGAGATGAGTTGAAGAATGGATAAAAGCTCAAGCTTGGGGATGCCCATGCATCACCCCAAGAAATATCCAAGAAGTACAAGCGTCAAAGCTTGGGGATTCCCCCGAGGCACCCCTTCTTCATCGGCAAAAATCAGGTCACCTTTCAAGACACTATATTTTTATTGCTTCATGCACTATGTGTTTTTCTTGGAGCATCAGTTGTTTTAGTTTTCTTAGTTAGCTTAGTTTTGTTTGCTGCAATAAATTGTTGGACCCCAACAAATTTCCTTTGGAGGAGATGTACTCGTTTTCATTTGCCAAGAACACTCCGTTTTTCATTCTTATAATTTCACCGGGTGTTCTTCTTTTTCCGCTACTGATTTTGGTTTTCATTTTCGCCTTGATTTGTGTTCAGACCTTGTCATATCTTTTCATCAAGGTGTATTTTTGCCTCTGATCTTTATTGGTTTTCATCAAAAGAGGTGTCTATAAAAATTTCAAATGGTGTTGGAAAAGAGAAAAAGCTTTGTGCAAAATAGTGGTACAAGAAGGAGCTTGTGTAGACTGCGGCTTAGGCTTTTTCATGTCATGCTTGATGTCTTTTTGATAGTATGCTTAGTGGTTTTGCTGTAGCATGACTTGTCTAGAATAACTGAGATTGCTTAATGAGCCTTTGAAAAAAATCATGCGTTGTTTTTATTGTTTGGAAGCATTATTTTGGTTTTCTCCTTGATGCTTTATTTGGGTTGACTTGGCGCATGCTCACACATGTTAGACTCTTACAAAGTCGCCAATAGCCGTCATGATCATTTAGTTTTTGACTTTTGATGCCATCTTATGCTTCTTTTAATGTCGCTTTGTCGCTTTGCATGATTATGGCCATTATTGCTCTCTTAGTTGGTCGCTCCCAGTCTTTTGCTAGCCCTCGCCTTGTACTGAGTATGAGCTCTACTCGTGCATCCAACTCCTAAAAACTAAAGTTTTCCAAAGTGTCCACCGTACATACCTACTAGCAATTTGCTATTCCAAGTAAATTTGACTTGCTTTTATCTTCTCTTCAAATTAAACTCTTACCAGTGTTATGCGAAAATTGGTCAGTAAAGCTCTCACGAACCGAAAGGCACACTTTACTTTTTCCCGTTCTTAAAAATTTGACATTGTGGTCTTTTATGTTGAGTTGTTATGCTTGCAAGTTGTAAGTTGGATTCTAGCCCAACCATGCGTCATGGGGCAAGCTTTCAACATTGCACTTCGTATTTGAGTTGATATCGTGATCTTTTGCTTATGGATGCCCGCGGTGTGAAATGAGTTGGGAATCTTGTGGGGATCATGGAGTTTGTATATGTGTTAGGGAAACTCCTGGGCCGCCAATCTAAGCCATGCATAATTCATGGTGGAAATTTGCAGCATACCCATGGTGGACATTCGACGACGCATCTCACAATAAAAAGCTAAAGAATTGGTAAATAAAAGAGATGTCGAGGTGTTCATTGTCTGCTTGTCCTGTCATTTTGATGTGGGCTTGTTCCATGTCATCGGGCACGGGGGTACCCCGTTGGCGGTTTTCCATGATACACATATACTTACAATGACAAGAGCCTTGCTTGGGACTCTAAGTTGAGTAGCACGAGGTTTGGGTACTCGTATTCATGGGACACGAGGTTTTTGACTTATGATTTGTCAAGCATATGCATCATAATTGTTCTCGAATTAACTCTAACCATTCAAGATGCTTATGATGGGGGCAATGAGAGCTCATAGCCGGTAAGTAACATAATTTTTGAAGGTCTATAAAACTTGCAATCACTGCTTACCTCTGCGAAGGGTCTTTCTTTTACTTTTTTGTTGAGTCACCACCTTCTATCTTTATGCACCATAAGAGAGCAAAGTTGTCATTCTTAGTATAATGTGCATTGTCCCAAAGTTTTCATTGATTGATTCATATTGTTGGTTTCACTTGTTCTTAAATTATTTGTATCTAGTCGCCCTCTTAAACTTGAAGGTGTCCTATACATTTATGTTTTGCTCTCTATGAAGGACAAGCTGAAAACCATTTGTATGTTTTTCCTGATGATTTGAACACACATTTGACTTTCATTGTTTAATTTTCATGATCTTTTGTTTGTGTTCATTTTCATGTCACAACATGGTTGCTAAGTTCTTTATTGTCAAGATTATATCTTCATGCCCATGTTTTAAGTTCTTATGATCCCAGCTCACAAATGCTTACATTTATGATCAAGATTGTGTAGGTGCATGTCACCTCAAAAATTATTCTTTTGTTATCACTTACCTACTCGAGGATGAGCAAGAGTTAAGCTTGGGGATGCTTGATACGTCTTCAACGTATCTATAATTTTTGATGCTCCATGCTTGTTTTTACACCATTTGCCTACTGTTTCGTTACACTTCGTGGCACTTTTATGCATTTTCCGGAACTAACCTATTAACAAGTCTCCACAGTGCCACTTCCCTGTTTTCTGCTGTTTTTGTGTTTCAGAAGTGATACACAGGAAATATTCTCGGAATTGGACGAAACAAGTTCCTGAAGTCTTATTTTTCCCGGAAGCTTCCAGAGATCCGAAGAGGAGACGGAGTGGGGCCACAAGGGGGCCACACACCAGGGCGGCGCGGCCCAGGTCCTGGCCGCGCCCCCTAGGTGTGAGACCACCTCGGTCCACTCCTGACGATGCCCCTTTGCCTATAAAGACCCCCCGATGGGAAAAACCTAAGTACCCGATCAATTTTCCAGAACACATCGCCATCCGCCGCCGCCATCGACCCAAAGATCGGGAGGGTCCAGAAGCTCTTCCCGGCACCCTGCCGGAGAGGGGAATCGCCACCGGAGGTCTTCTTCATCGCCATGCTTGCCTTCGGAGCGATGAGTGAGTAGTCTACCTTGGACTATGGGTCCATAGCAGTAGCTTGATGGTTGTCTTCTCCCCCATGTGCTTCATGTTTAGATCTCATGAACTTCCCTACATGATTGAGATCACCGTTATGTAATTCTACATGTTTTGTTTGTTGGGATCCAATGAATATTGGTGTTATGATTGAGTTGCTATACTAAAATATATCTTTTGTTATCTCTATGTTGTTTATGATCTTGCATGCTCTCCGTTGTTAGTAGCTATCTTAGCCGAGTAGTTGCTAGTGACTCCAAGAGGGGGTATTTATGCTCGATAGTGGGTTCATGCCTCTATTTAACCTGGGGGAGTGACAGAAACCTCTACGGTTGTAGATGTGCTGTTGCTACTAGGGAGAAAACAACATTCATATGCTCAAGGGCATATGCTTTGTTTACATTACACACTTTGCTTAATGCAATTATCTGTTGTTCGCAACTTAATACTTGTGGAGTTCTCAGATTGATTCGCCACAAGTGGATTATTAGTCATAGATGCAGTTGGATGGCGGTCTATGTATTTTGTTGTAATGCTCAGAGTAAATCGCATAGTGATCTTCTTGACATATCACGTTATCTTTATTCTATCAATTGCCCAACTGTAATTTGTTTACCCAGCATGTGTTATTTATCTTATGGAGAGACACCACTAGTGAACTATGGACCCCAGTCCTATTTCCATCATATTGCTATCACTTGTTTACTTTACTCGCACTGTTTACTTTACTCTCATACCTCTACTGTTTTCCACTCGATACGCTCATAACCTTTGTTTCAAGCAAACCGGTGAGATTGACAACCTCATCGCAAGTTGGGAACAAAGTACTTGGTTGTGTTGTGTGCAGGTTCCGCGTTGCAGCTAGCAAGCAAAGCTTGGACGAGGCGCCATATATAAATTGTCCGAAGCTGTCGCAAACTAGCAAGCATTACCTTTAGTCGTATTGTTTGCTCTTCTCCTGAACGATAAACCTTGGTTTCTTAACTGGGGGAAAATCTGCTGCTATACTCATCACACCTTCCTCTTGGGGTTCCCAACGGGCTGGTCATTCACCACGCACAAGCAACAGCTATTTTCTGGCGCCGTTGCCGGGTATTAAAGAAGAATAAGCTCCCACATCAACTACATATTCCCACGTCAACTTGGCACCAACAATTGGCCGAGCCTGGGCGTGGCTTGTGTCACTCCCGTCCTTTACCTCTGTCGATCTTGTTGGGGCCAGACCACTTTCAGCAAAATAGCCATTGGAGGAATCTTGTCTTTGTCGCCCGGCTCTGGCTCTCCTCGATGGAGTCGCCAGCCGGCTGCTCGTGCAATCGGCCCTCTAGCTAGAGCCGGTCTTCCTTACTTGACGCCGTGGAGACTCCTAGGACGCCAGTCAGTAGATAGCGCTGCCCTTGGCATACCCCTGAAGTCATCCCCATGACACTAGCCCCCAAAACTGGCGAAGTCTCATGGGTTTGCATGGGGCTTCGGCGAGTTCCTTTCCTCGCCGAAGTCTTGCTCATTTCCGTCGAAGTCCCAGGATCCGTTGTCCGGCCTAGAAGTTATTGATCTCGAGGTCAAGTCTCGTGGAGCTTCACCGGCCATCTCGGGACGTGCCGGTTCCAAAACCGCTTCGGCTGATGATGGCCAAGCGGCCTCCAGCCGGTGTGCGGCCCCTCGGAACTTGCGCCGCTTCAGGTCCTGACCCCACGCTGCGGCCGGCGCAGTTTCAGCAGTGTCCTGTCTTGTCACTTGGACTCTTTGGTCTCCGTAATGATTCCAGAGGACATCATGTGGCGAGACGAGGCCAGCGTCAGTGATGCGTCCCATTGAAACGCCACGCGTTTAATTTACTCGCATTAAACCGACTCGGCTTTCCATGCCTCGCCATCCTTTTAAGTCTCAGAGCTCTCGAGGGTTTTTCCCCACTCCCGAGCGCCTTCACTTCTCCTCTTCGCCGAGCGGTTTCCTCAGCATCTCCCGCTTAGCTCCTTCGCCTCCAATGTCGTCGTCTGGAGCCCTTAGCGGAGCCGGGGCTAGAGCCCCCAGCGGATCAGGCGAGCGCAAGCGTGGCCGCTCGTTCGGGAGCCAGAACAGGGCGAAGGACCCAGCGGCGATGCCACCGGTTCCTCGGAGGCACGGCCGCCCCCCGGGCAGCCGCAACAAGAAGACCTTGGCGGCGCTTGCAGTTGTGGCCGCTGCGGAGTCTTCCGTGGCGGCTCCCGCCGCCGCTGTCGACACGGCCCCCACAGGGGTGGTTTCCTTGGCCGCCGCCAACACCGCGGCCCCCGCGGACGCAACCTCTGTCGCCGGCCTCGCCGCGACTCCCCTAGAGGCAGCGGCCGCCCTCGTCGGTGCCGCGATGGCAATCGGAGCTGCCCCCCGGGCCTCGCCGACGGGAACGTCAGCGGCCCCTCCGGTGCGGCCGCCGCCAAGACGCGCAAGCCCCAGCGCTCGCCGCCACAGCAGCGGCTCTCCTACACCCCAAAGCATGGGTTCACCACCTCCGTGGTGCACCTGCGGGCCGGGTGCGAGGAGCGCCTGCCGCTCCCTGCCAGCTTCATTGGCACAATGGGGAGGAACCCCCAGACGAGCATCATGGTGGAGGAGGGCAGCGGCGGCCAGCCCCTGTACCTTGTCAAGATCCTCCACGATGAGCAGGGGAAGAGCTACCTCACTGACGGCTGGACGAGGTTCCTCAACGACTATGACCTGAAGTGTGGCTGGTCTCTCATCTTGACCCACTGCGCTGGGTCGCCCATCCTCTACATCCGCGTCGTCGACACCTCCGGCTGCGCTCGCGCCTACTTCCCCTGGCCATGATCGGCAAGCACCCCAAAGCCCCCTCCTTGACGACAGCTTCATCAAAACGGAGGTCCGGGGACTTAGGGGGGAGTATCTTTTGTTGTCTCGGCCCTTAGCGTGGCCTATATTATGTAACCGCCCGTCGGATGTTTAAGAACTCTTTCAATTTCCTACAATTCTTTGTTTGTCTTTCTTCATCCGTTGTGTGCTTGCTCTTGTGTGAATGTCTTCTGTTTGCATCATAACGCGGTGATGATTCCACATCTCAGATTCTTCCTTTGCTAGAACCGTCGCTGCGCAAGCTCGTAGGTAGGGGCTAAGACAGCCACCAGCTTACGGAGACATTCCTGGCGAGGTCTTCCGATTTCAGCACGGAGGGAGACGTGCCTCTGCTGATTGGCTTCAGGAGATGCAAGTTAACGTCGGCTTGAGGAGACCAGAATAGAAGCTAAGTCCTATGCCAGCTCGGGCGAGGCCAGAGCCGGCACGCCTCCCTTTCCCGAGCCTTCGCATCACCCTTGCCGCGGCTGGAGCGAACCTCCAAACCATTGGCCTTAGCCATTTCTTTGCGAACGCTAGATTTCAATTTCGTCGCTCATTTGCTAGTCATGTCACAGCGACAACTGATCGGACAGCCGGCGAGGGATTGGAGCCGGCACACTTTTAAGGGCCAATTCCCCTTCCTCCTAGCCCCCGAGTTTTAGGGTAGCTGGAATGATAGCTGGCTTGAAACTAGCTTGTCCGCATACAGTGCCAACGCCGAGTGATACGTCTCCAACGTATCCATAATTTTTGATGCACCATGCTTGTTTTTACACCATTTGCTTAGTGTTTCGTTACACTTTGTGGCATTTTTATGCATTTTCCGGAACTAACCTATTAACAAGATGCCACAGTGCTAGTTCCCTGTTTTCTGCTGTTTTTGTGTTTCAGAAAAGTTACACAAGAAATATTCTCGGAATTGGACGAAACAAAAGCCAGACGTCCAGATATTTACCGAAGCTTCTAGAGAACCAAAGAGGAGACAGAGAGGAGCCACTGGTGGGCCACACCACCAGGGGGCATGGCCTAGGGCTGGCTCGCGCCCCCCTGTTGAGCCCCACCAGGACCACTTCTGACGACGCCCCTTCGCCTATAAAGACCCCCCCGACGGGAAAAACCTAAATACCCGATCACTTTTCCATAATACATCGCGATCCACCGCCATCGTTGACCCGAGATCGGGAGGGTCCAGAAGCTCTTCTCGGCACCCTGCCGAAGAGGGAAATCGCCACCTGAGTTCTTCTTCATCGCCATGCTTGCCTCCGGCGCGATGAGTGAGTAGTCTACCTTGGACTATGGGTCCATAGCAGTAGCTAGATGGTTGTCTTCTCCACAATGTGCTTCATGTTTAGATCTCGTGAGCTTCCTTGCATGATCGAGCTCACCGTTATGTAATTCTACATGTTGTGTTTGTTGGGATCCGATGAATATTGGTGTTATGATTGAGTTGATGTGCTGAATATTATCTTATGTTATCTCTATGTTGTTTATGATCTTGCATGCTCTCCGTTGTTAGTAGCTATCTTGGCTGAGTAGTTGCTAGTGACTCCAAGAGGGGGTATTTATGCTCGATAGTGGGTTCATGCCTCTATTTAATCTAGGGGAGTAACAGAAACCTCTAAGGTTGTAGATGTGCTGTTGCTACTAGGGGGAAAACAACATTCATATGCTCAAGGGCATATGCTTTGTTTACATTACACACTTTGCTTAATGCAATTATCTGTTTTTCGCAACTTAATACTTGTGGAGTTCTCGGATTGATTCGCCACAAGTAGATTATTAGTCATAGATGCAGTTGGATGGCGGTCTATGTATCTTGTTGTAATGCCCAGAGTAAATCTCATAGTGATCCTCTCGACATATGTACGTTATCTTTATTCTATCAATTGCCCAACTCTAATTTGTTTACCCAGTATGTGTTATTTTATCTTATGGAGAGACACCACTAGTGAACTGTGGACCCCGGTCCTATTTCCTTTATATTGCTATCACTTGTTTACTTTCCTCCACTGTTTACTTTACTCACATATTACTATTACTTTCCACTCGATACGCTCATACCCTTTGTTTCAAGCAAACCGGTGAGATTGACAACCTCATCGTAAGTTGGGAACAAAGTATTTGGTTGTGTTGTGTGCAGGTTCCATGTTGCCGCTCGCAAAGCAAAGCTTGGACGAGGCGCCCTATAAATTGTCCAGAGCTGTTGCGAGGCTAGCAGGCATCACCTTCAGTCATTTGGCTTTTCCTACTGGATTGATAACCTTGGTTTCATAACTGAGGAAAACTTGCTGCTATATTCATCAAACCTTCTCTTGGGGTTTCCAACTGGCCGGTCATTTACTTCATCAACTACACGCCAACAAGTTTTCTGGCATCATCATCACCGCGCCATCAACAAGTTTTTTGGTGCCGTTGCCGGGGAATTGAAGAAGAAGAAGCTCCTACATCAACTACATTTCCCCCCGTCAACTTGGCACCATCAAACAGCAATCAAGTTTTCTGGCGCCGTTGCCGGGGAAAAAGAAGACTTCTGCAAGGGTATTTTCGCACGCACATCCTTTACTTTGTTTTAAGTTTTGCTTTAATTTATTTTTACTTGCATCGTTTTATCAAAAACACACAAAAATTTGTTCCTACTATAGTTGTTATTTTTGTTGGTCTGTTATTATCTTGCTTTATCATGCTTTCTATCAATGATTGGTTTCTTTGAAACTAAATCTTTTTAGCAAGGTGGGTTCACGGAAGAGCAGCAAAATTATTATGAGGCACACCGCTTGTCACAAAAAGGGAAACACTTATGGGAACAAATCAATAGATTGTATATCATTGCTAGAAACGTGTGCTCTACTTATAATGTTACTTATTACTTTGATATATCTTGTTGCTGTAGGAGGTATAAACACCTCCCATTTCAATGTGAGTATAATGATGATGTTACCATATCTTCTTATATTATTGGAAATTATGACTTTTATGATGTGGAACAAATTGAAGAATTTATTGCTTGGAAAGGTGCATTCGAACTTGCTTATTTGCTTGAAAATACTGATGATGCACCTTATAAATATGAGGTTTATGATATACTTAAATTTTGCTTTGATAATTACAAGGAAGAAAATGGCTATATTCTTAAACATCTTAAAAAATACTCTCCAACGGAAGAGACTAATGACTTGAAGGAGCCTATGGAAGAAGAAATTGCTGAAACTGGAAGCTCATTGGATGAAAAAGAGGAGGAGAGTGATGATCAAGAGGAGGAAGAATGGAGCTACCCATGTCTACCTCCCAATAAGAGTAACTCTTTAATTAATACCTTATTTGATCACCCTCCATGCTTAATAAAGGAGGGTGAGTGTGATATTTATGTTGTTGAGTTTGTTCATGATGCTACTGAAAATTATTATGAGAGAGGAAAATATGGTTGTTGGAATTTTCATGTTACTAAAACACCTCTCTTTATATTGAAAGTTCCAAAGTTGCTCTTATTTTATCTACCCATGCTTGTTACTATGTGCTTCTTTGATTTATTTTCTTACAAGATTCCTATGGATAAGAAGTGGGTTAGACTTAAATATGTTTTCTCCTTGATGCTCTCTTTTGCTTCAATTCATATTTCTTATGTGAGCATCTTCTCGAATTAGTGCGCCTAGCTTAAAGGCGTTAAAGAAAAGCACTCTTGGGAGATAACCCAATATTTTTACTTTCAGTACTTTTTCTTTTATTTGAGTCTTGGAAGTTATTACTACTGTAATAACCTCTCCTTATCCTTTTTATTTCATTTTTGTGCCAAGAGAAGCCTCTAATTTGAGTGAGGTAAGATTTGGGGATGTTGCTGTCCTGAAACAGTTTTCGGTGCTGCACCGTAAAAATTTGTGAAAATTATCTGTATATCTTTTGGACCTGCGATTTCTTGTGCATATGCCCCAGGTTATATCCAAACTTTCATTAGTTGAACACGTTTTGATTTGAGCAACAGAAAACCCTCTAAAAATTCGACCTTTGTCAGCTGTTCTGTTTTGACAGATTTCTGCCAATATTTATGTTTGCCGCTTTATCGCTTTCTTTTTGAGTTCTTTTGATCACGGAACTTTTGGGGAAGTTGATACAGTATTATATGCTTTATATGTGGTGGTTTTGAGTTGAAACCTGAAGCAAAAAGGGTTGATTCAATGTTATGCTTACACTAATGTTGCTAATAGATTTATGTTTAGTTTTGTATGAAGGAAGTTTTCAAGTGTAGGGATTGGAGAATGATGAGATGAGTTGAAGAATGGACAAAAGCTCAAGCTTGGGAATGCCCATGTCACCCCAAGAAATATCCAAGAAGTACAAGCATCAAAGCTTAGGGATGCCCCCGAGGCACCCCTTCTTCATCGGCAAAAATCAGGTCACCTTTCAACACACTATATTTTTATTGCTTCATGCATTATGCGTTTTTCTTGGAGCGTCAGTTGTTTTTAGTTTTCAGTTTTTTTTAGTTTTGTTTGCTGCAATAAATGGTTGGACCCCAACAAATTTCTTTTGGAGAAGTTGCCTTGCTTTTCATTTGCCAAGAATACTTTGTTTTTCACTCTTATCGTTTCAACAAATGTTCTTCTTTTTCTAGAACTGCGTTTAGTTTTTGATTTTTGCCTTAATTTGTGTTCAAATCTTGTTATATCTTTTTATCAAGGTGTATTTTGACCTCTGGTCTATGTTGGTTTTCATCAAAAGAGTTGTTTATAGAAAGTTTGAATGATGTTGGAAAAGAGAAAAAGCTTTATGAAAAAAAGTGGTACAAGAAGGAGCTTGTGTAGACTGCGGCCTAGGCTTTTGCATGTCGTGATTGATATCTTTTTGATAGTATGCTTAGTGGTTTTGCTGTAGCATAACTTGTCTCAAATGACTGAGATTGCTTAATGACCCTTTGAAAAAATCATGCGTTATTTTAATTATTTGGAAGCATTATTTTGGTTTTCTCCTTTGATGCTTTATTTGGGTTGACTTGGCGCATGCTCACACATGTTAGACTCATAAAAAGTCGCCATTGCCTCTATAATCATTTAGTTTTTGACTTTTGATGCCATCTTATGCTTCTTTTAATATCGCTTTGTCGCTCTGCATGATTATGGCCGTTATTGCTCTCTTAGTTGGTTGCTCCCAGTCTTTTGCTAGCCCTCATTTTGTACTGAGTATGAGCTCTACTCGTGTATCCAACTCCTAAAAACCAAGTTGTTACAAAGTGTCCACCATACATACCTATTATCAATTTGCTATTCCAAAGTACATTTGACTTGCTTTTATCTATCCTTCAAATTAAACTCTTTTTGGTGTTATGCGAAAATTGGTCAGTAAAGCTCTCACGAACCAGATGGCACACTTTACTTTTCTCGTTTTAAAATTTTTACGTTGTGGCTCTCTTATGTTGAGTTGTTATGCTTGCAAGTTGTAAGTTGGAAATTATCCCAGTCATACCGTCATGGGGCAAGCTTTCAACATTGCACTATCTTTCATTTGAGTTGATATTGTGATCTTTTGTTTATGGATACTCGCGGTGTGAAATGAATTGGGAATCTTGCGGGATCATGGAGTTTGTATACGTGTTAGAGAAATGCCTGGGCCGCTAATCTAAGCCTTGCATAATTCATGGTGGAAATTTACAGCATGCCCATAGTGAACATTCGACGATGCATCTCACAATAAAAAGCTATACCAATGGTAAATAAAAGAGATGCCGAGGTGTTCATTGTCTGTTTGTCCTGTCATTTTGATGTGGGCTTGTTCCATGTCATCGGGCACAGAGGTACCCCGTTGGCGGTCTCGATGATACGTGTATACTTACAATGACAAGAGCTTGCTTGGGACTCTAAGTAAAGTAGCATGAGGTTTGGGTATTCGTACTTTACGGGACACGAGGTTTTCAACTTATGATTTGTCAAGCATATATATCATAAGTGTACTCGTATTAACTTTAACCATTCAAGATACTTATGATGGGGGAATGAGAGCTCAAAGCCTATAAGTACCATAATTTTTGAAGGTTTATAAAACTTGCAATCACTGCTTCCCTCTGCGAAGGGACTTTCTTTTACTTTTATGTTGAGTCTCCACCTTCTACCTTTATGCACCATTAAGAGAGCATAGTTGTCATTCTGAGTATAATGTGCATTGTCCCAAAGTTTTCATTGATTTATTCATATTGTTGGTTTCACTTGTTCTTAAATTATTTGTATCTAGTCGCCCTCTTAAACTTGAAGGTGTCCTATGCATTTATGTTTTGCTCTCCATGAAGGACAAGCTGAAAACCATTTGTATGTTTTTCCTTATGATTTGAACACACGTTTGACTTTCATTATTTCATTTTCATGATCTTTTGTTTGTGTTCTTTTTCATGTTATAACATGGTTGCTAAGTTTCTTCAATCAAGATCATATCTTTCATGCCCATGTTTTAAGTTCTTTCGATCCCAGCGCACAACGCTTACATACATGATCAAGATTGTGTAGGTGCATGTCACCTCAAAAATTATTTCTTTTGTTATCACTTACCTACTCGAGGATGAGCAGGAGTTAAGCTTGGGGATGCTGATACGTCTCCAACGTATCCATAATTTTTGATGCTCCATGCTTGTTTTTACACCATTTGCTTAGTGTTTCGTTACACTTCGTGACATTTTTATGCATTTTCTGGAACTAACCTTTTAACGAGATGCCATAGTGCCAGTTCCCTATTTTCTGTTGTTTTTGTGTTTCAGAAAAGTTACACAGGAAATATTCTCGGAATTGGACGAAACAAAAGCCAGACGTCCAGATATTTACCGAAGCTTCCAAAGAACCGAAGAGGAGACGGAGAGGAGCCACTGGTGGGCCACACCACCAGGGGGCGCGGCCTAGGGCTGGCCCGCACCCCCCTGTGGTGAGCCCCACCAGAACCACTTCTGATGACGCCCCTTCGCCTATAAAGACCCCCCGACGGGAAAAACCTAAATACCCGATCACTTTTCCAGAATACATCGTGATCTGCCACCGCCGTCGACCCGAGATCGGGAGGTTCCAGAAGCTCTTCCTGACACCCTGCCGGAGAGGGGAATCGCCACCGGAGGTCTTCTTCATCGCCATGCTTGCCTCCTGCGCGATGAGTGAGTAGTCTACCTTGGACTATGGGTCCATAGCAGTACCTAGATGGTTGTCTTCTCCACCATGTGCTTTATGTTTAGATCTTGTGAGCTGCCTTACATGATCGAGATCACCGTTATGTAATTCTACATGTTGTGTTTGTTGGGATCCGATGAATATTGGTGTTATGATTGAGTTGATGTGCTGAATATTATCTTATGTTATCTCTATGTTGTTTATGATCTTGCATGCTCTCCGTTGTTAGTAGCTATCTTGGATGCGTAGTTGCTAGTGACTCCAAGAGGGGGTATTTATGCTCGATAGTGGGTTCATGCCTCTATTTAATCTAGGGGAGTGACAGAAACCTCTAAGGTTGTAGATGTGCTATTGCTACTAGGGGGAAAACAACATTCATATGCTCAAGGGCATATGCTTTGTTTACATTACACACTTTGCTTAATGCAATTATCTGTTGTTCACAACTTAATACTTGTGGAGTTCTCGGATTGATTCGCCACAAGTGGATTATTAGTTATAGATGCAGTTGGATGGCGGTCTATGTATCTTGTTGTAATGCCCAGAGTAAATCTCATAGTGATCCTCTCGACATATGCACGTTGTCTTTATTCTATCAATTGCCCAACTCTAATTTGTTTACCTAGCATGTGTTATTTTATCTTATGGAGAGACACCACTAGTGAACTGTGGACCCCGGTCCTATTTCCTTTATATTGCTATCACCTATTTACTTTACTCGCACTGTTTACTTTACTCGCATATTACTATTACTTTCCACTCGATACGCTCATACCCTTTGTTTCAAGCAAACCGATGAGATTGACAACCTCATCGTAAGTTGGGAATAAAGTATTTGGTTGTGTTGTGTGCAGGTTCCATGTTGCCGCTCGCAAAGCAAAGCTTGGACGAGGCGCCCTATAAATTGTCCGGAGCTGTCGCAAAGCTAGCAGACATCACCTTCAGTCGTTTGGCTTTTTCCTACTGGATTGATAACCTTGGTTTCATAACTGAGGAAAAACTTGCTGCTATATTCATCAAACCTTCTCTTGGGGTTTCCAACTGGCCGGTCATTTACTTCATCAACTACACTCCAACAAGTTTTCTGGCACCATCATCACCGCGCCATCACCGAGCGAGGCAACTCTAGCTTCGAACCTCGTTGACGTGGCTACTCAGCCTAAAACATCGAGAAACTATGATCATCAACCATTCGCTGGCTTGCCTTAGCCCGGTTCCCTCAACTTTTTCCTTAATCTCCCCACTCTTCGGCCTTTCTACCCCCAACCGGCAGCCTGGTGCCGGTTGGTCTCCCTTGGGCCGGCAGCCGAATGCCGGCCTAGGGTGGGAGCATGCCACGGAGTGAGAAGTAGTACTTCGGTTTATCGGGCACCCGGCTCGAGCTAGCCAAGGCATGGTTAACGAGCACTGTCTTCAATGCTTAGTTGAGCGACATTCTATCATTTACGATTTTTCTCTGCGGCTTTCCTTCGTATGTGGCCTGCCGGCTCCTATCCGTCCGGCTACGCGGAGCCGGAAGATGGAGGTTGGGCTCGAGACCTACTTCATATGCAGTACTCATCCGGCTGATGAGGAATCGGTCGTTTTTAGGGCAGCCGACTGTGGCTCGGTGCCCGGAGCCGGCTGTCGGTCAAGTGAATAATGCAGGAAGCAAAACATACACGAAGTGTTTTCCTCGAGCCGGCCGTAACTAGCCGCTCCGCTATCCTTTATTCATTGACAAGTTTTTTGGGGTACAAGCTTTAGCCTTAGCAGAAGAAAGGTCTTAGGAGACTGACATTCCAGGGACGCTCTGTCTCCTTGTCAGAGTTATCTGCCTTGTTCTTCCTGGGCTCTTGTGCGTCGATGAGGTAATATGCCCCATTGCCTAGCACCCGGCTGACAATGAACGGTCCCTCCCAGGGAGAGGACAGTGTGTGCATGCCTTTAGTGTTTTGGACCAGCCGCAGTACGAGATCTCCTTCGCGAAACGCGAGTGGACGGATTTTTCGGCTGTGGTATCATCGCAGCTACTGCTGATAGAGCGCTGATCTGGCCAAGGCCTGCTCTCGTGCCTCCTTGAGGAGGTCGATGCCATCTTCATGAGCTTCTTTTGCTTGCTTCTCCATGTACTGGACAACTCTGGGTGCATCAAATTCGATATCAGTGGGCAGCACCGCTTTGGCTCCGTAGACCAGGAAGAAAGGTGTGAAGCCGACAGAACAATTTGGGGTAGTGCGTAGGCTCCAGAGCACTGAGGGAAGCTCTTCGACCCAGCAGCCAGCTGAACGCTCGAGAGGCTCGACCAGTCTTGGTCTGATGCCGGCCAGGACCAGCCCATTTGTTTTCTCCACTTGCCCATTGGTTTGAAGATGCGCCACTGATGCTAAGTCCAGCCGGATGCCCTTCTGGCCACAGTACTCTGCAAAGACTCCCTTTGCAAAGTTTGTCCCATTGTCAGTGATGGTGCTGTGGGGAACTCCATATCTCGTGATAATCTCGTTGAAGAACTTGATGGTGGACGAGCCGTCAAGTTTTTTAATTGGCTTTGCTTTGATCCACTTGGTGAACTTGTCCACTACGACCAACAGATGCGTCAAGCCCCCGGGTGCTGTTTTGAATGGCCCCACCATGTCCAAGCCCTAGATAGCAAATGGTCAAGTGAGCGGGATGGTCTTGAGGGCCGCCGCTGGAGTATGCCAATGCTTGGAGAAACGCTGGCAGCCATTGCAGTGCTTCACCAGCTGCTTTGCATCCTTCTGGGCCATCGACCAATAGAAACCATGGCGGAAAGCCTTAGCCACCAAAGCTCTGGAAGATGCGTGATGCCCGCACTCCCCTTGATGTATCTCTCTCAGTAGCTCTATCCCTTCTTTTGGCTCGATGCACTTCTGGAAGATTCCTGACACGCTGCGCTTGTACAGTTCACTGTTGATGATGGTGTACGCCAGCACGCGACGTTGGAGTCACCTAGCTTCTGCTTCATCTTGAGGCAGGTCCCCAATGATGAGGTAGTTGGAGAATGGCTCTGCCCAGGATGGTATCTCCCGTATGTGAAAGACACTGGCGACCAGGGGATCAGCGGCCCCCGGGTCCGTCGTTGTGCCGGCTTCGCCTGGTTGGCCGGCTGTAGGGGCTGGTCCGGAGATGGCAGCCCCTGAGTCCTTCGTTGAGCCGGCCGCGCTGGGCTGGCCAGCTGCTTCCTTTAGCTCCGAGGCGGCAGCCCCCGAGTCCGGTGGCAGCGCCTGAGCCAGAGCGGGGTCTTCGGGCACGTAGATGGAGGTGGACTCTGGTGAAGGCTTGATGGAAGGCTTGCGGATGATCTCCAATGACACCCCAACCGGGATGTCTTGCTTGGTGGAGCCGATCTTGGACAGCCGGTCCGCTTCGTCGTGGTTTGCCCTAGGGACGTGATGGAACTCGCAGCCCTCGAAGAATCCGCAGAGCTGCTACACATAGAAGCAATAGGAGGCCATGTTGGCGTCCTTGGCGTCCCATTCCCCGGAGACCTGGTGCACCACCAGGTCAGAGTCTCCAAAATAGAGGATCCTCTGGATGCCAATCTCCTTGGCCAGCTTGAGCCCATGCACCAGGGCTTCGTATTCCGCGATGTTGTTTGACGCGCGGAAGTGCATGTGCAGCACATATTGCAGCTTATCTCCCTTAGGAGAGGTGAGGATGACACCGGCTCCCAAGCTACCGAGCATCTTGGAACCATCGAAGTTCATGTGCCAGTAAGTGGAGTCCGGAGCCGGCGGCAGGTACTGGTGCTCACCCCAATCGGCAAAGAAGTCTGCTATGATCTGGGACTTGATTGTCGTTCTGGGCTTGTATTGAATGGTATGAGCTGCAAGCTCAATCGCCCATTTGGCCACCCTGCCAGTTGCATCCTTGCACCCTATGATATCTGAAAGTGGAGTGGTGCTCACCACCATGATAGGGTGCTCCTCGAAGTAGTGCTTCAGCTTCCTGGCCGCCATGTACACACCGTACGCGACCTTCTGGTAGTGCGGGTAGTTTTGCTTGGAGAGAGTGAGCACCTCACTCAAGTAGTACACCGGGCGCTAAACCGGTATCTCCTTGCCTTCCTCAGTGCGCTCCACCACGATCATGATGCTGATGACCCGTGGAGTAGCTGCGATGTAGAGCAGCATTGGCTCTCGCGGAGCCGGCGCTGCCAAGATTGGCGCGGTAGACAAGGCTCGCTTGAGGTCGTTGAAGGCATCATCAGCGCGCTGGGACCAAATGAAATGGTCCGTCTTCTTCATCAGCTGGTATAGCGGCATGGCTTTCTCCCCGAGCCGGCTGACGAACCGGCTGAGCGAGGCCAAGCACCCAGCAAACTTCTGCACATTTCTGAGCTAGGTGGGCGGCTCTAGGGCCTCGATGGCTTTTATCTTCGAGGGGTTAGCCTCGATCCCTCGCTGGGAAATGATATAACCTAGGAGCTGTCTAGCCGGCACGCCAAAGGTGCACTTCTCAGGATTGAGCTTCATGCGATAGCGCCGCAGGTTGGCAAAGGTCTCCTTGAGATCGTCTAGGAGTGTGCCGCTCTGCTTAGTCTTCACCACCACATCATCCACATAAGAGTGTACGTTCCGCCCAATCTGCCCTTGCAGGCATCGCTGCATGGTTCGCTGGTAAGTAGCTCCAGCGTTCTTCAAGCCGAATGGCATGGTGACATAGCAGTAGGCTCCATATAGGGTGATGAAGGATGTCTTGATCTGATCTGGCTGGTAGAGCGGGATCTGGTGATAGCCTGAATAGGCGTCCAGGAAGGACAGCAGGTCGCAACCGGCTGTGGAATCGATCACCTGGTCGATACGTGGCAACGCGAAGGGATCCTTGGGGCAGGCCTTATTGAGGCTGGTGTAGTCGATACACATGCGCCAAGTGTTATTCTTCTTCAGGACCAAAACTGGGTTCGCTAGCCAGTCAGGGTAGAATACCTCCATGATGAAGCCAGCTGTGAGGAGCTGGGTAATCTCCTCACCGATGGCTTTCCTTTTCTCTTCTGCAAAGCGCCGCAGCGGTTGCTTGACCGGCATGGCATCCGGCCGGACATTGAGTGAGTGCTTAGCCAGCTCCCTCGGCACACCTGGCATGTCCTTTGGAGACCATGCGAAGATGTCCCGATTCTCACGGAGGAAGCTGGTGAGCTCGCTTTCCTATTTAGCGGAAAGGCCGGTGCCGATGATGACGTACTTGGAGGGATCGCTCTCATCTAGCAGGATCTTCTTGGTGTCATTGGCCGGCTTGAACTACTCCACCGGCGACTGGCGAGCTGACACATCTTGCTGGGTTAGCTCCATGCGATGGAGGAGTTGTCGCTTCTCCTCGGCGATGACCAACGCTTCCGCCAGTTGCGAGCTCTCCTTGGCGCACACCAGGGACTTATTGAAGCTTCCCGAAACGGTGATCACGCCCCTGGGCCCTGGGAGCTTCATCTTCAGATAGGCGTAGTGCGGCACCACCATGAACTTGGCTAGAGCTAGGCGGCCAAGCAATGCATGGTAAGGACTGCTGATGTCCACCACCTCGAACCAGATGGGCTCGCGGAGGCTATTTCCCTTCTCCCCGAAGAGAACCTCCAGATGCACCTTGCCCAAAGGGGTGCACGAATACCCAGGTACAATGCCATGGAAGGTGAGCCGGCTCGGTTTTAGCTGAGCAAGCGGGATGCCCAACTTCTCCAATGAGCTTCGGTAGAGTAGGTTGATGCTGCTGCCACCATCGATGAGCACGCGGGAGAACCGGCATGTGTGCGTATCAGAGCATATGACGGGGTCCAAGACCAGAGCATATTCTCCAGGGCTGGGCATCAGTCGCGGATGATCTTCGCGTCCCCAGGTGATGGCCGCCTCGGACCAGTGCATGAACTGGGGCTCTGCAGGCATGTCGGCGTTCACCTCCGCCTCGTGCCAAAGGTCATTCCTTTTATCTTTGCCCGGGGTAGTAAAGATGTGATATTGCTCAACATCCGCTGGAAAGTCTTCCTCACCTTGGTCCGGATTGTTGGTAGCTGGCTCATGCTGCTGGTCCTCCTGACCTTCAGCCGGCTGCGCCTACAAGTCTCTAGGGAGCTGCCGAGCGCGCTGCTCCAGCTCTCTCATGAAGCGGCATTGACATGTGGAGTGGGTCGCTTCCCTGCCAGGGGTGCTGTGGAACTTGCATGGCTGATCAAGCGCAGCATCGAGGGTGTACTTACCCTTCTTGTGCCCCTGACCGCCGCCCGCAGCCCCCGGGCCTCCTTGGTTGGTAGCCGCTCGCTTTGAGCTAGCAGGTCCCTTGGGGAGCGTCTTCATGTGGTCAAGCCACAGATGGATGTGCAGGGCCGGCTGGCAAACTTGAGGCTCCAGCCCTAGCGTCGGCGCCAGGACTGGGCGCGGCCTGCTAGCTCTGCCAGCCTGCTAGGCATGGCGACCTCGGGTGTTACTGCTCGGGGCGCGACCGCCCTGTCCGCGTCCCCCAAAGCCCGGGCTTGTCGATGGCGACTGCTGGACCTGGCTAGGGCCCGCGGCGACGAGTCCATGGCCACGCTACTGGCCACGGACAAGCTCGTCCGGTGCGTCTCCATGCGCGTCGTAGAACTCACGGAGTGTGGTGCTCATGCAGCGCTGGGTAGTCTCCTCCTCGGCCGCCCTGCTGAGGAGAACGAGGCGCGTCCGCTCCAGGGCCTCCGCAACCTAGGCGGAGTCGATGACGCGGTCGAGCGGTGCGCGCAGGTCCATGACGGCGATTTTCGAGGTGTCCTGCTCTGGGAGCGGAGCATTCTGCTCCTGCAGAGGAAGGCATTCGAGCAGCGGGCGCGCGGAGTGCGGTGGGTCGCTGCCCTCCTCGTCTCCCAGGGCCATCACTTCGACCATGGTGCCAAAGTCGCAGCTTTCGCCGCAGCTCGAGCCTCCATCGCTGAGAGGGTCGAGGATGTCAGTTACCTCCTCCGGAAAGGCCTTGGCGACGTAGAAGCGGTGGCCGCCGACGTCGAGGAAGGAGCCGCTGTCGCCGAGGCCATCCTTGAAGAAGGCCAAGTTGTTGCTGACGCAGTTGAGGGTGCCAAACCTCCAGACGAGGCCGGAGGCAACCCTCTCACCGGGGATCGATGGGGATCCCGGCCAGAACTTGACTCCGGTCGTCGCCGCGCGTTGCCCCATGGTGGGCGCCAACTGTCGTGGGAATTTAGAGACAGTAGCCATGGTGATGGCTTAATGGAGGGGCTCGACGGTGGTAACGATGGGTCCAGCTCGGGATTGTGCTAACGGAGACACCTCGGTTACCCAGGTTCAGGGCCCTCCATGCCGGAGGTAAAACCCCTACTTCCTGCCTGCTTTCTATTATCTTCACAGTGGTTACAACGCTCCTCGAGCTATTCGTCTAGAGGAGGAAGAAGAAGAAGGATCGGATCCCCTAGGCTAAGGGCCCAGACCCCCTTATATAGGCAGGGGTCTAGTTATAGATTAGGTGGACGGCTGCCCGGCTGCCGGCTCCCCGTGGCTGCGTCTTCGATGTGATCTTCTGGCCCTCCTCGGTCCTCTTCTGACGAAGGCACTTTATAAATCGCCTTTTCCCCCTTGGACCGGCATCTGGGAGGCATATGCCCTCCCCTTTTGCCTCGGATCGTTTCGTGGGGAAGGCTCATGCTTGCTAATTGGCCGAGCCTGGGCGTGGCTTGCGTCACTCCCGTCCTTTGCCTCTGTCGATCTTGTCGGGGCCAGACCACTTTTGGCAAAATAGCCGTTGGAGGAATCTTGTCTTCGTCGCCCGGCTCTGGCTCTCCTCGGTGGAGTCGCCAGCCGGCTGCTGGCGCAGCCGGCCCTTTAGCTGGAGCCGGTCTTCCTTACTTGACGCCGTGGAGACTCCTGAGACGCCAGCCGGCAGACAGCGCTGCCCTTGGCATACCCCTGAAGTCATCCCCACGACATCTGGTACATTGTGATCTTCTGTCCTTTCTTGATAGCTTCCAGAGTTGGGTCATCTAAAGGAATCATTTGAAAAATGAAGTAGGAGAGAATACAAGGAGTTTCAAGATGCAAACAATCTTTTAAAATTTAAATAGAAGCAAGATGAGATAGAGATTTTTATCCTAGGGTCTTCCTATTTCTAATCCAAACCTAGGGTCTCGATCCTACAGGCAACACTATGCTCTGATTCCATTCTGTAGCACCCTACCTTTTGCTAAAGGCAGAATCCTGTGTTAATGTGCTACTCCCTGGATCATTAGATAGCACCACAGTACAAAATATAGTAATCATTGCAGATAGTGTCATTTATTACATCGCAAATCCAGATAAGATAGTCTTAAAACCTTGCAAAAATAGCTTAGCCACTTGGACTTGCTTGAATACCAGAGTTTGACACAAACTAACACAATGGAAAGTAAATTGCAATGAGCCTCCATCTTCAGCAAGTGCCACAGGTAGTCATGTTGGTATGCAGGCTCGAGACTCCTCCATCTACTCCTCATCAGAATAACCTATACGTTTGAATATGTAGCCCCAAAGGGGTCAGTACAACAACGTACTGGTAAATGACACATATTTGGTGGCATTTGTGGAAAGACTATACTACATGATATTTGGCTAGTAGATCTTTTGGCTAATTTGCATAAAGCAAGTTTTATCCTATATTTTCTAAAAGAAAACATTTCAAAACTTTAGATTTTTCTTTAAGGTCAAGATAACTCCTAGGTCACCTCCACATACATGGTTTTCACTGCCATGCATGTAGCCCCGGGTAGTCACTCTACAAAACTAGGTTAATCCCTCAAGTTACTACAATACCATGGTTTTCACTACCAGGCATGTAGCCTTGAGGCATTCCCTCTTTCTACACAAGTTTTAATTATTTCGAAAAGGTGATGAGATTCTTCCGTACATTCCATGTCCAGAGACTCAAGTTGTCCATAACCGGGGACACGGCTAATCGATTAGTTTTACACCTTGCAAGGGTTGTGCACTTTCACCTTAAGACTCATTTTACCCCGAAGAATAAGATGAGACAAGACCTTTCAGAAGAAGCATTCAACCAAACTAGTCTGACCGTACCCCCTATCAATCAACTACCACCTCATGTCAGTACTCTTGGTTGAACCCTTACATCATACTCAATCAAGACAGAGCCCATAATGTCATAAGGCTGCACTGGAAGTACATCTAAGCATGAAAGACATATTAATCCCTTTAATCCTGAGTGGCAACCCACAAGTGTACTACTTAGGCCACTAACCACATACCATGGTTTTCACTTCCAAGATATGGGACTCCTAAGCAGCCACTCAACACACCCAAAGCCACACCAATCCACCCAGGTAGTTCATTAAGGTTGTAGTTTAATTTTCAGAACAAATCATCAATAAAGCATGGCATCATTTTCCAAGATAAATTTACAATCCTAGCAAGTGGGGTTTACAGGTTGGCTATACACTACTAGGTTCTAAGCATTTCATAAACTTCTTTGATAACAACCTATCATGCATACTACTGAAAAACACTAATGCAGTAGTAAAAATAGGTAAAAGAATGTGTGTCACTTGCCTTGGAAACAACCAGCACACTCACAACAATCACACTTGCAGTTCAGCTCCTCTACACAATCTAAACATGAAATATTGCACACAAATAAGCACACCATACAATCCAAACATAAACAACAAGACAAACAATTGAAAAGGGTTTGTTCTACATTTTAGATTTATTAGGATACTGTGATAAGAGAGATATGGCAAATGAATTATGGATTTGAGAGCTTGAGTGGCAAAATCAAATGATTGGTGAGAATTGGACTAAGCATGATAATGGGTAATGAAGTATTTAGGCTTTACTAGAGCATGAATTGAACTTGGAACAACTCATGTGAATTAAACCACACAAGTGTCAAAATAGTGTAACATCAATACTATTGAATAAGTGTGAAAACAATTACTCATAAATAGTATACATTACACTTAGGCATTGGGCTAGGATTTATGAAGCATTGAGTTACTCAATTAACTCATTTGTTAATTGAATAGTTCTACACATGAAATCAGGATCAAGTGGACAGAGTATTGAGTATGGGTAGATAACATTTGAGATTATGGTTTAAGGTTTCTATTGGGTACATGGAGTATTGGATAGGTGCTATAATGTTGATTAGATCAACACCACAAAGACAGCAAGAATAGGATCTAAGATTGATATGTATCACACTTTACTCAAACAACACAACTGTAATTTGAATATGTGTGAACTAGTCAAGTAAGATTTAAATAGACATGATATTGGATCAGGGTGGTGTCAAGATGATCTTAGTGGATAGGGTTTACTTTGGTAGAAGGAAACAATGCTAAAAGAAATAGAATTAATCTATGAAGGTAAATACTCAAATTCTCATATTTGAATTTGAATGTTAGTAAAGTGATTCAAGAAATTTAGGAAGTGATGCTAGTGGATAGCTTGCAGTAAAACAAAGCTACTACAACTGGATTCATTCAAAAATCAATTTTGGAACTTAAGTTATGATCTAAATAGTGATTTGAACAAATTTGAATGCACAAAGTTTGTGCACGTAACAACTTTGATGTTTCTTGATTCTATGATGTTCTACATGATTAGAGGATTCCAATGACTACAAAATTGTAATTTTTGGATACTTGGAACAAAAGATATGAATTAAATAGTGCAACAGAAGGATTTTAATTAATTTGAAAATGAATTCAAATTAATTACTGAAACTATGGAATATTATTGCACCATTGGATTCTACACTTTATTAGCTTTCCAGAGACATAAAGGTTGTAAAATTTGGATGCATGGTTTGGAAGATATGAATTTTCAAAGATTCAGACAAATTCTGGTTTAAATTCTAATTCGGATTCTTAAGTAGGCAGAGGATGGCCATGTGGCGAGTTCTGATTCATCGGTACCGGTTCGTGCGGATCACACACAGGAGCCGTTAGATCTTAAGTGATCTGGGCGGCTGAGATCGATCCGTATTGTTTCGTTTAAGTGAATCAATCTGAACGCTTGGATCCAGATCGGACGGCAGAGGGAGAGAAGAGGGAAAAGAACTCACCAGGGCTAGGGTTCCGGTGAGACCTCCGATGAGGTGCGGCCCAGGTGACGAGCTCCAGTGATGTTGCAGAGGTCCTCGAGTGCGGTGAAGTGGTGGAGGACATGGAGGAGAACGAGGCGAAGGCGATGGTGGTAATCGCACTGTCAATTGCGTCCTCGAGCGGAGGGGAGAAGCAGCTGGCCGAGGTACAGGCGGAGGTGGTCTTCAGTCGAGGACCGGCATGTCGATTGTTGGAAAAAAAACAAAAGGAGGGGTCAGGGGAGTGCGCTAGAAAGAAAGGAGAAGAGGAGTGCCAAAAGTAGGCGGCGCGGTGACCTTTAGCCGCCGGATTCGAAGAAAAGGGGCTACAGCACCGGCGGACTCCATCGTGCGATTGCTTCCGCGTGGAGGTGCCTCGTGTGGGGAACAAAAGGGAAAAACAGAGAGGAAGAGGAGGGCTATTTATAGCCAGATTCATCTTGGAGAGGGGGTTAGGGTTTGGCGAGCAGGGGCGGCGATGGACGACCAGGGACGCAGCCATGCTCTGGCAGGTCTCCTGCCCGAGCTAGAAGGAGATGCTGACAGGCGGGGCTGGCCTGTCAGCGGAAGAGAGGAGGAGGCAGCGTACCCCCTTCGGGTAAGCCCCCGGGTGGGCCATGGGCCGGATCTTGGCCTGGGCCAGATTCAGTCCCGTGCCCTTTTACCCTTTTTTTGTTCTTTTGTTTTTGTTTTTGTTTTTGTTTTTCATATTTCATTTCATTTCTTTTTTTTGAATTTGCAAATGAGCACCAAATCAATTCAAATCAAAACATGATGTTTTCTAAAATTTAAAACAATATTTTAAACCAGTAAGAAACTAGTTTTCAAGTTAAAACAAGATTTTTCAAAAAGACTTTTATAAATCTATTAGAAGGGCTTGCTTGCATAACACAAAATAGAAATAGGATTTGAAAAATAATCCTTTGAATTAAGAGAAAATAATTTTATAAAACAACACTTTGAAAATCATTATCAATCATAGTTTTTTTAAACAACCTTTATAAATATCACATTTTCTAAAATACCCCTTTGCAAGCAAGCTTGCATAGAATTTAAGTGCAAAACTATATTTTGGAAACTTTCAATTTCTCAAAAGAATTCTTCAAGGATTTATGGAAAGTTTGAAATAGTTTTCTAACAAAGCTTTTAAATAAATTCAAAAAGTTTTAAATCCCTGTGGATTTTCAATCAACACAAGCAAGACAAAAGCAAAAAATTTCCCCCAAAATTTGCTAAAATCTTGGGATGTTACACGAAGAGTCACCCAGACATGATGCAGGAGATACGGGACATGATCATGATGATGACACCGGATCCGATGGTGGTGGAGAAGACGGAGACATGGAGACACCGCTAACTTCAGCCTTGCGGGACCCTCATGTTCAAGAACTGCTCCTCAAAGAGACAAGCAACGCCAAAGCTGCTGCCCGTGAGAAAGACAAGCTGGAGCAAATGGAGAAAGACGGGAAAACTCCATTGTATCCTGGGTGCCGGCCCGGGGATACACGCCTGAACGTAACCCTCAAAGCTTTGGAAATGAAGGTGCAACACAAATGGACCGACGTTAGCTTCGACGATAACCTGGAATACTGGCACGAGAAGCTTCCCGAGGGGAACACATTGCCAAGGAGTACCGAGGAGGCCAAGAAAGTCGTGTGCCCTCTTGATCTACCACATGTGAAGTACGACGCATGCATCAATGATTGCGCACTTTATCGGGATGAGTACAAGGAACTAACCACATGCCCGGTGTGCGGCCAATCACGATACAAGAGAGGGAAGAGGAAAGTTCCTCGAAAAGTGGTATGGTACTTTCCTATCACCCCCCGTCTGAAGCGGTATTTCGTAGACCCTAAGGAAGCGAAGCTCATGAAATGGCACACGGAAAGGGAGAATCTCGGAGATGATCCGGAGAAGGGCACGATCCTGACACACCCTGCGGACGCTAGCCAGTGGCTTGCGTTGGACATGGAAGACGGTTTCGGGGATGATGCCAGGAACTTTAGCCAGTGACCCTGCCGTACTGGAAATACCTCCACACGCCTCATAGACTTGATCTCATGCACATCACGAAGAACGTGTGCGGGAGTCTAGTTGCCACTTTCGTCAACATGCCGGAGAAAACCAAAGATGGGCCAAAGGCAAGAAACGACCTGATCAAGCTGGGCATCAGGAAAGAACTTCATGGAGGATGCCCCGATGACGTTGATGATGATGAGACGCAGGCGGATACTCAAGGTCATATGCGCAAAAAGGCTAAGAGAAATGACTACTACTGCCCACCTTCCTGCTTCACTCTTAGTGAGCCGAAGCTCCACCAGTTTTTCAGCATCCTCCTAGGAGTCAAGCTTCCTACCGGTTACGGAGGGAAGATATCACGATACCTGGACGAAACAAAGAAGAGGTTCTCCGGGATGAAATCTCACGACTGCCATGTGCTAATGACGCGGATACTTCCAGTAGCGCTCCGAGGGATCATGGACGAGCACGTACGTGAGATGCTATTTGGCCTCTCCAACGTTTTCGACGTCCTCTCTAGGAAGTCGATCGGCATGAAATATCTCAAAAGGCTACAAGGTGAGATCGTCATGATACTATGCGAGCTCGAGATTTACTTCCCCCCCGCGTTCCATGACATCATGGTGCATCTGCTCGTCCACGTGGTGGATGATGTCATCCACCTCGGGCCGCCATTCCTCGACAACATGATGTCGTTCGAAAGGCTGAACGGCGTTCTCAAAGGCTACATTTGCAATAGGGCGCGTACGGATGGAAGCATAGCTAAGGGCTTCCTGTCCTATGAGTGCATATCGTTCTGCCAGAATTATCTACAAAACGAGGACGAGGATGTCCCTATTGGTCTGCCAATCAGGAGGCACCTCAGCAGGATCCATGGGTTTGGTCACCGCGATGGCTTCGTCCCCATGTGGCCCGCGCCATGGGGGGGCGGGTGGCTGCCCTCTGCCCCCCCCTCCATCTCTGCTTTGGACTCTGTTTCGTGTCGAGAAAAATAGGAACTTCGGCTTCTGTTTTGTCAAATTCCGAGAGTATTTCCTGTGTAACTTTTCTAAAACACAAAAATAGCAGAAAACAGGGAACTGGCACTGTGGCATCTCATTAATAGGTTAGTTCTAGAAAATGCATTAAAACACCATGAAGTGTAACAAAACACAAAGCAAATGGTGCATAAACAAGCATGGAGCATAAAAAATTATAGATACATTGGAGACGTATCAAGCATTCCCAAGCTTAACTCCTGCTCGTCCTCGAGTAGGTAAGTAATAACAAAACAATATTTTTTGAGGTGACATGCACCAACATAATCTTGATCAAACGGTGTAAAGCATTGAGTGCTGAGATCAAAGTACACTAAACATGGGCATAAAAGACATAATCTTGGCAATAAAACTTAGCAACCATGTTATAACATGAAAAGTAATACAAACAAAAGATCATGAGTAATAATGCATTGAAAGTCAAGTGTGTGTTTCAAGCATATAGAAAACATAACAAAGTGGTATTCAGCTTGTCCTTCATGGAGTAGCAAAACATAATGCATAGGACACCTTCAAGTTTAAGAGGGTGACTAGATATAAATAATTTAAGAACAAGCAAAACCATAATCATGAATCAATCAATAATAAATTTTGGGACTATGCACATTATACTCAGAATGACAACTGTGCTCTCTTAGACGGTGCATAAAGGTAGAAGGTGAAGACTCAACATAAAAGTAAAAGAAAGGCCCTTTGAAGAGGGAAGTAGTGATTGCAAGTTTTTATAAACCTTCCAAAAATTATGGTACTTACTAGCTTTGAGCTCTCATTGCCCCCATCATAGGCATCTTGATTGTTTAAGATGAATGCGAGTACTAATATGAGGCATATGCTTGCCAAACCATAAGTTGAAAATCCCATGTCCCATGAATACGAGTACCCAAACCTCATGCTACTCGACTTAGGTCCCAAGCAAGTTCTTGTCATTGTAAGCATATATGTATCATCGAGAACGCCAATGGGGTACCTCGTGCCCGATGACATGGAAACTAGCCCACATAAAAATGACAAGACAAACAGACAATGTACACCTCGGCATCTCTTTTATTTACCATTGGGTATAGCTTTTTATTTTGAGATGCGTCGTCGAATGTCCACTATGGGCATGCTGTAAATTTCTACCATGAATGATGCATGGCTTAGATTAGCGGCCCAGACGTTTCTCTAACACATATACAAACTCCATGAGCTCACAAGTTTCCAACTTATTTCACATCGCTAGGTATCCATAAACAAAAGATCATGATATCAACTAAATAAGAGTAAGTGCAATGTTGAAAGCGTGCCCCATGACAACATGGCTGAGCTAACTCCCAACTTACAACTTGCAAGCATAACATCAACATAAGAGAACCACAATGGTCAAGTTTATTAAGTGCAAGAAAGTAAATGTGCCATCAGGGTTGAGAGCTTTACTGACCAATTTTCACATAACAAAAAGTTTAATTTGGAAGATAGATAAAAGCAAGACGAATGTTGTTGGGGATATACCAAATAGGTATACTAGCGACGTAGTCCTAAACCAGCAAGCCAGGGTGGCCCATCAGGGTGGTATGGCGGATTTCCTACCGGGCGGCCCAATTGCTGGAGAGACCATGGCGGTATTGGACGCAGGAGCTCATGGCGGATCCGGAGACAAGCCCATGGCGGGTTGCCTTGTAGTACACGCATAGGACTTAGTCTAGGACTCCAAGTTGTATCTGCTCCAGTACCATCGTGTTGCCCATGCCAGGCGCCTTTATAAGCCGGCGTGGAGGAGCCCTTGAGGCATAGCTTAGACATACGGCCAATCGCATAGCGAAACAGCCAAACCTCATCATTGTAACCGAGCACTTGTTGCCATATAGTGAATTATAGCAGCACGTAGGGTCTCGCCACCGTTGCGTGATCTGAAGCTGGGTAAACTCATGCTACTACCGTCCCGGATCTCTCCGCTGTGTTCACCCCCTTCCACAAACCGCCATACACCTACCCCTATGGCAGATCTGTTGACGAAACCACGACAGTTGGTGCCCACTGTGGGGCATAACGCGTCAGGAGCACGGGTCCAGGAGGGATCCGCCTTTGCAGGCATCGGCGACACTGTCGCCATTGGGTGATTCCTCTACGATTCCGGCTTCCCCATCGTCCCAACGGATAACCTCTGGGTACCGGCTAGAGAAGACCCTACCTGATTCACCATAGTTCCGATCAGAGACATCCACATCTTTATCGGAGAGACGGACCTTACCCCCGATATGGAAACCAATTTCTGGCGGATTGGTATGGCTGAAACCCCCAAATGGACCACTTTCGAGCTGGATACGGAGGAGGAATCATCTGATCTGGAACTTTCCAAGTTATCTAGATCGGATCTAAAAAACAATCCCACCCGCCCTAGAGGTAGAGGAAGTGGTGGTAGACCACTGTGAATCCGCCATGAGCAATCTGGCGTTAGAGGCACCGCAGTATTTCCATGTTGCTTTCGCAGGAACCACTTCGGGATCTGCCTCCAATGGAGATGATAGCCCAGGTGAATCAATCCTAGAGGCACTTAACGAAAGTGGTGAATCGGATGACTGGGATAGCAAAGGCTATGATTCTGATCACTATGACGCTGCCATGAGAAAGATTGAGGCGGAATTAGCTCAGCAAGCACTTGAAGAGCAGAACGCAGCCGCCAAGCAGGTGTTCATGACCAACAAGGGAGATGACGCTGGGCAGACAACCGGTGATCTGCCATCTCAGGCAGCCCATGATGGAGATGCCGGCAAAGAGCAGGGTAACCCACCATGAGCCGCCGATCCCGCCACAGAACAACTTCCAGAGATCCAGGGCGGCCCCAGGCCTCTACAACCCGCCATCCCTATAGGTCATCACCCAGAAGACTTCACGACCCCGCTGGACAAGGTCGTCTATGGAATTCTAGCAGATCCAATCACCCCTGACTATGTCAGAGGCCTGAATGATCTCGAGCTGAAAAGGCGAGCAATCCTTAAAGAAGCAAAGCGAGTCGAGAAGATGGGCGAAAAGCTAGATGGCGACATTGCTAAAGCTCAAGACATGCTGAAGCGCGCAAGGAACATGGAGGAGAAGTATGTTACTCTCATCCAGAATCAAATTAACGAGGGAGGCGACCCGCAGCTGGCATGAAATCTTGAGTTCACCGTGCCAACCACAGAAACTCTGGCCAGGATGTATATCAAGAATCCGCCATATGTGGACAAGAACCGCAATGAAGTTAGGGCTACGCCCATTGAAAACATCGTGGCTACAAAGGAGCTATTGGAGCATAATAAAAGTCCAGCAGCCCTAGAGACGGTGGTGAAACTGATGACCAAAGCACTGGTGCAGCAGGAGAAAGCTACATCGTCACGACGGCTTGAATCTGATCCCGCGTTGTGCAGGTCCAGTACTGCCTCCAAAGTTCGGGGTAATGGCAATTATGGTACATGCCCTGATAACGAATCTCACACCAGATCCTCAGAAATCCGAAGAAGAGAAGCTCGCAATAGGGCCGATGCCATCCCAATATCCTCCGATGACAAACCACATGGCAAGGGCCATCAAAGAAATCCATCACCACCTCACAAGAACTACCCTGCTTATGGATACCAAGACAAGGCCCAACCTCGCCATAAGTCCAACATGTCGCCACCAAAGTATAAGACGTTCGAAATCCCACAGGGAGGAATTGTCATACGCGATAATGATGGCAAGCGAGGAAGGAGTCATGACGCTGGCCGGAGAGACGACCCGCCACGACGTGAAAACAGCCGGGATGGTGGATCCGGGCATAGGGAACCATCTCGCCATGACGGTGGTGCGCATCACAACAGCAACAAGGATAAGCATCGCTCTTCACGCTGCCGCGATGAAAAAGGGTAGGGCTCCCGCCGCCATGACGACGATCCAGCTCCACGAAGAGCAGAGGGAAGCCGTCGCAGTTGCAGAGATCCATCGCAAGACATCGAGAGTAAAAGGCGTGATCCTTTACCATCCCCACCAAGCAGCCCCCATGGTAGCGGTGGTGGCGGTGGCGGCCCAGCCAGGTCACGTGCCTCTCAAAAAGATCCACAGGACAAGAAGCCATACGACGTGCGTACCTACCTAAACGAGATTGCCAAGTCTCAAACAGCCTTCTTCCTCGGCCCAAAGTGCTTTGGACAACAGATTCGTGATGAGCCCATCCCACATGGGTTCAAGATCGAGAAAAACATCTGCCAGTGCAACAGAGTCGATAGGCCCTTAACTTGGCTACAAGACTACTTCAACGCAGTGCAGTTTGCAGGGGGATCACCCAATGTTGTGGTCCGCTATCTGCCCCTGATGCTTTCTGGCACAGCGTGGCAGTGGATCAACGACTTGGCGGAAAATTCCATCCAAACCTGGTTTGACATGCAGACTGCGTTTACTGAAAACTTCGAGGGTACCTACAAGAGACCTCACAATATAGGTGACCTCCAACGATGTCAGCGAGCAGATGACGAGACCTCCCGAGCTTTCCTCGCACGATGGCTCGATATGAAGAACTCCTGCGAAGGGGTTACCGAGGAATCCGCCATCCTTGTGTTCATTGACAGTTTGGAGAGAGGCCAGCTACTCCGCCATCGCCTGTTATGAGAAAGGAACGAAGGGAAACTAACCCTAAATTCCATGATCACCATTGCAAGCAACTACGCGGCAGCCGACAACAACACCCATGAATCTCTGAAGGCTTCCGCCATCCAGAACACCGAAAAGCGGAATAGCAGTAACAAGCGAAAGAATCCGCCAGAAGAGTAGCAAACCCTAGATATGGTGGCCACAACCTTCTCCGATAATGGACAGAGCAGCCAACGCGGTCGGGGACAAGGTTCTAGCAGCGGCCAGCCGCGAAGCTCCCCAGCTTCCGCTACGGTGCCAGCTGCACCTGTGTCCTATGATGAATACCGCGACATGCTGTGCTTTGCCCATCGGGACGCTTCAGGAAAGTGCAATCACACCAACCAGAACTGCAAGTTTGTCAACGACCTCAAGGCGGATCAAGAAGCTGGCTACAAATGCACCCGGCGACAACGGCCTCGTGGAAAAGGAAAAGCGGACAAGGAAAAGGAGTCCAAGGATAGCAGTGACATGGACGAAGACCCTGCGCCAAAACCCGCCGAAAAGGCAGAGGGTGCAACTGGCACGGGCAATCCATACAAAAGCACCAAGAAGGGAGCATTCCACATCCTCCTTGGGCCTCCCACGGCTAAGGCACAACGAGCCACCATGCGCTCCCTAAATGCCACCGTACCTAAGGTCCGCTAGTACGTCCGATGGTCCAAGATGCCGATGCAATGGAGCCGCGATGATCACCCAGAGCACATCCCGGATGGATACTACGCCATGGTGGTTAACCCCCTGATCCAAGTCTACGAGTTCTCCAAGTGCCTGATGGATGGTGGAAGCAGCCTGAACATCATGTATGTGGAAACCCTAACAAAGCTAGGCCTTACCAAGACCCAACTCTGCCAGTGCTGTCACTTTCTATGGAGTGGTTCCTGGCCGCCAAGCAAAGTCCCTCGGGTCCATCACCCTCAAGGTTGCCTTCGGCGATGAAAATAATTACTGCAAAGAGCCCATAACCTTTGAGGTGGTCCCTTTCAAGAGTACATACCACGTGATCTTCGGCCGCCTTGCCTTCCACAGCTTTCACGCCAGGCCGTGCTATATCTACAATCAGCTGAAAATGCCAGGACCTGAAGGCATCATTATAGTTTATGGCAGCTTCAGGAAGGCCAAGGAGTGCAAGGACGGAGAAGCCGCCTTCGCGGAAGCAGTGTTCTTCGGCAAGGAGTTCAAGGAAATCCATGCCGCCACGGACCCCGCAGAGATGCCGGCATCCAAGAAGGAAGTATCCGCCTCCCCGCCGACAGTCAAGCCTACAGCTGATACAAAGCAGGTAGAACTTGTCGCTGGCGATGCCGCCAAGACCACCTCGATAGGGACAAACTTGTCCCCCAAATAGGAAAGCGCGCTCATCGAGTTCCTCTATGAGAACCGGGACATCTTCGCATGGCAGCCATCTGACATGACGGGTGTACCCAGGGAACTCGCCGAGCATGCCCTGCAAATAATTCCTAGCTCCAAGCCAGTAAGACAAGCAATGAGACGCTTCAGAGATGAAAAGTGCCGCGCCATAGCAAAGGAAATCTCCAAGCTATTGAAAGCAGGCTTCATCAAAGAAGTAATTCATACAAAGTGGGTGGCAAATCCTGTGTTAGTTCCTAAGAAAAACACTAAGGTTCTACGCATGCGTGTAGATTACACTGGCCTGAACAAAGCGTGTCCCAAAGACCCTTTTCCCTTGCCGCGCATTGACCAAGTCATTGACTCGACGGCGGGATTCGAGCTGTTGTGTTTCTTAGATGCCTACTCAGGATACCACCAGATCAAGATGAAAGAGTCCGATCAGCTCGCTACCTCGTTTGTAACACCTTATGGCACATATTGCTATGTGATAATGCCATTCGGTCTAAAGAACGCAGGAGCGACGTACCAGCGCACTATGCAAAAGTGCATGGCGGATCAAATCGGACGCAACATCCATGCATACGTGGATGACATCGCCGTCATGTCCAAGAAGCAAGATAGCCTTATAGCGGATTTGCAGGAGACCTTCAACAACCTAAGGAAATACAATATGATGCTCAACCCCACGAAGTGCGTCTTCGGGGTACCAGCTGGACAGCTCCTAGGATTCATCGTCTCCCACCGCGGTATTGAAGTTAACCCAGAGAAAATCAAGGCCATCCTTGAAATCTCCCGGCCCAATGACTTGAAGGACGTACAACGACTCACAGGCTGCGTGGCAGCAGTGAGCAGATTCATCAGTCGTCTTGGCGAGAAGGCTTTGCCACTCTACAAGTTGATGAAGAAATCAAATGAATTCATCTGGACCGACGAGGCAAACGCCGCGCTCAAGGATCTGAAGAGAGTGCTATCCACTGCACCAGTCCTAGCGGCTCCCGAAGACCAGGAACCCATGTTACTATACATGGCGGCAACCAACAGAGTCGTCAGCATTGTCATCGTGGTAGAACGCAAGGAAGAAGCGCAGGAGTATGGCATGCAGAGACTAGTCTACTATGTCAGCGAGGTCCTGACGGGATCCAAGCAGCGCTACCCTCACTACCAAAAGTTGGCATATAGAGTTTTGCTAGCTTCTCGTAAGTTATGGCATTACTTCTATGACCATAAGATCACAGTGGTGAGCAAGGCTCCACTGAAGGACATCATCAACAACAGCGATGCAACAGGACGAGTTGCAAAGTGGGGCATTGAATTGGCCTCCTTCGACATCGACTACAAGCCTCGCACCGCCATCAAGTCTCAGGCTTTGGTAGAATTCATGGCGGATTGGAAGGAAGCACTGGAGACTACGCCCGTCCCAGAACCAGAGCATTGGGTGATGCACTTTGATGGCTCAAAGCTGCTACACGGCTCGGGGGCTGGAGTGACACTCAAATCTCCCAAGGGAGATGAGCTCAGCTATGTTCTCCAGATCCACTTCCCCACCACCAACAACATCGTGGAGTATGAAGCGCTACTGCATGGGCTATGTGTTGCAAAGAAGATCGGCGTACAACACATTATGTGTTGCGGAGACTCTGACCTTGTCGCTCAGCAGGTGGCTAGCACATACAAGGCTCAGAACGAAGTCATGGCGGCCTACAGAGACGAAGTGGACGAGATGGCCAAAAGTTTCCTCGGCTACGACATAAAGCATGTACGGCGAGAAGACAACATGGCAGCCGAGACCCTGTCCAAGCTAGGGTCTATCCGCAAGGCAGTCCCGCCAGACGTATTCCTCGAGCACCTGCACGTACCATCGGTTAAGATGGTGGATCCAGAAAATCCAGAATTAGCAAGCTCCCCCATTATGGCGGTTTTGCCAAGCAACCCGCCATAGGCTGAGCCCTACCTGGAATATCTGACGAGCAAGAAACTACCCGAGGACGAAGTCCAAAAGAGACAAATCGAGCATAGGGCAAAAGCGTACACCATCATCGATGGCCAGCTCTACAAACGAAGCACCTCAGGAGTCTTCATGAAGTGCATATCCCAAGTGGACAAAATCGAAATACTAAGGGAAATCCACAAAGGCGAATGTGGGCATCACTCCGCCGCCAGATCCCTAGTAGCCAAGGCATTCCGCCACGGATTTTACTGGCCAACAGCCAAAGCAGATGCAGACCGTATCGTGGAGCTCTGCCAAGGTTGCCAGATGTAATCCAAGCAAACCCACATGCCCACCACAGCACTGCACACCATACATATAACTTGGCCTTTTGCGGTCTGGGGGCTGGACATGGTGGGTCCGTTAAAAACAGCACCTTCGGGATTTACGCACCTCTTGGTAGCGGTAGACAAATTCACGAAGTGGGTGGAAGCTAAGCCCATCAGAAAGCTTGATGGAAAAACTGCCCTAAAATTTGTCAAGGACATTGTGGTTAGATTCGGTATCCCACATAGCATCATCACTGACAACGGCACTAACTTGTCTCAGGGAAAAGTTGAAGAGTACTGCCATCACAACGGAATCCGCCTTGACCTTGCATTTGTGGCACATCCGTAGTCCAATGGCCAAGTTGAAAGGACCAACAGACTAATCATGTCAGGGATCAAGCCACGCCTAGAAGCACCGCTACATAGAGCAGTAGGAGCCTGGGCAGAAGAGTTGCCATCTATGCTATGGAGTCTACGGACCACGCCAAACAGATCAACATGCCTCACCCCTTTCTTCTTAGTCTACGGAGCAGAGGCAATCTTGCCAAGTGATGTCCAGTACGATTCCCCAAGAGTCGAGGCCTATGAGGAAGAAGATGCAGAAATGTCCAGACAACTATCCGTGGACCTGCTGGAAGAAGAACGAGACCTAGCAGCCCAGAGATCCACCATCTACCAGCAGAACCTCCGCTGCTATCACAGCCGCCGAGTTCGCAAACGCTCGTTTAAAGAAGGGGACCTGGTGATACGCCTCAAATAGCAGAAGTCACACAAGCTATCCCTGCCTTGGGAAGGACCCTTCGTCATCAGCAAAGCTCTACTGAATGGTTCCTACTACCTCGGTGATGTTCGCGAGCTAGATAAGCGACCTAGTAAGAAGCACAAACGAAGAGACCCTGACGATATCTACGATGAAACAGATCATCCATGGAACATCGCACAATTACGTCATTTCTACACTTAGCACTTATCTAGGCTTTGTAATAGGCACCTCTATATGATCAATGAAATAAAGCATTTGGTTCACTCTTGATTTTTTCTGAGTCTTTTACCTCCTTTATCATTCATTTAAATCGTATGGAACCCTTGCGCAATTGTGCTCTGCATTTGCGTCTTTTTAAATCTGCCATAAGCGGTCCGCATAGCATATTTGTGTTTTAATCTCCACCTGATGCTCTTTGTTTGGATTCCCAAGTAGTGACATTTTGACGATCTAAGCCGCTATCTGCTAAGGGTTTTGGACGGTTGCTATTAAGTATCGTCGCCCTGGCGGATTGTTCATGCGAAGATTCCGCCATCTCATGAAAAGTCAAGCACAAAGAGCCAGATGGCAGATTGCATAATCCTATGCATGAAAACTTTTCAAAGTGTTGTTTTTTGAGCATGTCAAACTGCTGCAAGTCGCATAAAAATAGGCCTGACAGTTTTTTCGCGCATAAACCACTTAAAGACTTGATAAAACTGTGCCACAAGTTCAAAAGCATTCTCTGATCCACCACAGGCAGATCAAGCATAGTGCAAGCATACACGTAGCTTAAAGTTTACACTTACAGACCCACTCAGGGGCCAAATTGATGCATCATTTTCTTCCTGCCACATTGCAGGGTATAACTCAAGAGGATGGCGGAATTGCAGAGGACACGTCATCGCCGCCATTAGCACCAGCAGTGGCTGCAGAGGCCGACGCTAAAGCTTGGCTTGGAGACCCCGGCAGATCGTATGCTTCATAGTATATGTTCAGCTGAGTGCCCAGGGCACATAGCTGATCATATCCTAGCACACTTTGCTGGATGGCAGCCTTGTCCACCGGCGCTCCATCCTCGCCGCTCTCTGGGATGCCGGAGGTGATCAAGTCCAGGTCAAGCTCGGGGTAGTGGGCCTTTGCCAAAGTTAAAGCAGTTCTAGCACCACCCCGAGCGGAAGACTGCTTCTAGTCCGCCACCAGCCCTGGCACGAGCAGCAGCTTCTTGGTGAGCCCTATGGTGGTAAGGCCAGAGAAACCCGCTATCTGCAGACTCCCGCACGCCTGACGACCAGCATTAAGAAGGCCATCTAGCTCCTTCTGTGCTGCGTCGGTGGCCATGCGTAAACCTGTGGCAGAATCCACCTCGCCTTGCTCTAGGGTCGCTACATAGCGGAAACAAACAAGGCGTCATACTCTACATAGCACATTATTACAAACTACACAGTATGGAGAGCCATTGATACCTAGCAGAGTCTTCTGGAAATGATCAAGGACCTCGTTGAAGCCATCTCGCCGCTTTTCAAATTCGGTGGCGGCTTTGCGGAGATCCTCTACCTCCTTTTGCTTCTGGCGGTTATGGCGTTCCTGGTCCTTGAGCTTCTCTTCAAGGAGGGTATTCGAGGCCAAAGATTTCTGGAGCTACTGATGCAACCCCTCCATCGCGATAGCATGGCCCTTTTCCACCCCCTCTAGTGTGGACTTCAGCTTGGCAGCATCTGCACGGCGGAAATAATAACAAGAGTATTGATTGGTTAAGCGCAAAGGTACTTCAACTTGTCAAAGACGAAACAAAATTACCGTTGTTCTCGAGCTGCTGCTGCAAGTCCGCCACAAGAGTGCTCTTTTCCACTAGCTCCTTCTCCTACGAGCTGACGACCTGGACCAGGTCCTCCACAACTTTTTATAATTCTGGCAAAATGATATTATGTGTTAGTCACTCTTAGAGCTTTATGCCGGACAGTCATCCGCCATAACGCTCGGGGGCTACTCATGATGATTTTGTAACTTAGTCACTCTTAGAGCTTTATGGTGGATAGTCATCCGCCATAACGCTCGGGGGCTACTCACGATGATTTTTTAGTCTTCTTAGAGCTTTATGCCGGATAGTTATCCACCATAACACTCGGGGGCTACTCAGTGCAAAATTTAAGTTCTCTAAGAGCACCACAGGATATGACGGCACTCGGGGGCTATACTATGCAAAGTTTAAAGTAGTTTTCTCTTAGAGCACCATAACGGATCATCTACGGAAATTTGCCATGCTGCTCGGGGGCTACTAGGAGTACATACCTCTTTCACGATGCTGGTTCTATAAACAAAAGACGACATAGCGGTTTCTCGTGGGGATGACTTAGGGGGCGCACCACGGGCCAGGCAGTATGCCGGCTGGCGTCCCAGGAGTCCACACGGTTTTTGCACGAGAAGACCGGCTCCGTCCGAAGGGCCGGCTGTGCCAACAGCCGGCTAACGACTCCGCGGGGGAGGGCTGGAGCCGGGCGATGGAGACAAAACCTCTCAACGGTTGTCTGGCCAAAAGCAGGACGGTCCCGACAAGAACGGCAGAGGCGCAGGACAGGAGTGACGAGCGTCACGACCATGACCGACCAATGAGAGGACGAAGACCCTTCCCCACGGCGGGATCCGAGGCAAAGGAGAGGCGATATGCCCTCCAGATGCCGGTCCAGGGAAAAGGCACTTTAGAAAGTGCCTTTGCCAGAGCACGGCCAGAGGAGATCAGGCCAAGGACGCCGCCACCGAGGAGCCGGCAGCCGGCCGAAGCGTTACCAAAAACCTGTAACCAGGCCCCCGTCTATATAAGGGGGCCTAGACCCTTAGCATAGGGGAGATCGGATCTTCTTCTTCCTCCTCTAGCCGAACAGCTCGAGGAGCACTGTAATCGCTACTATCCAATCAATACGAAGCAGGCAGGAAGTAGGGGTTTACCTCCAACCGGGAGGGCCCTGAACCTGGGTAAACCGAGGTGTCTCTCTTGGCACAATCCCGAGCCGGACCCATCGTCACCAACATCGAGCCCCTCCGATAAGCCTCCCCATGGCTACTGTCTCTAAATTCCCATAACAGTTGGCGCCCACCGTGGGGCAAAGTGCGGTGGCGAGCGGAGTCAAGTTCCGGCCGGGACCCTCCGGCGAGAAGGTCGCCTCCGGCCTCGTCTGGAGGTTCGGCACCTTCGACTGCGTCGACGACAACTTGGCCCACTTCGAGAACGGCTTCGGCAATGGCGGTTCCTTCCTCGACGTCGGCAACCACCATTTCTACGTCGCCAAGCCCTTCCCGGAGGAGATCACCGATGTCTTCGACTCTCCCTGCGACGGAGGCTCGAGCTGCGGCGAAAGCAGCAGTCTTTGCGCTTTGGTTGAGGTGATGGCCCTGGGAGAGGATGAGGGCGGTGACTCACTGTCGTCGTGGTGAAACAACATATGCCATAGGATGGCTTAAATGGGGGCCGACTAGATGCTGGAGGATTCGGGAGAGGGGAACGAGCTAAAGAGCACGACAGAAAGAGACACTGATCTACCCAGGTTCGGGGCTCTCGTAAGGAGATAACACCCCTACTCCTGCTCTACTGATTGTATATATGGATCGATGTAGTACACCACAATGGTGCTTCCAAGCTCTCTCCTAGAGAAGGAAGATGAACTGGTAAGTGTAAGAGTACAGAGTGACCAACCAACAACTATCAGCCAACGTTCTTTTTTTTTACCAGGGCTCCCTATGCCACCTTATATAGTGGTGGCCAGGGTTACAACGGTCATACAAGACCACAAGACAAGGGCTACACTCCAAACAGGAGCTGGTGGCGATGGCAGAGACCCTTGACTTCGCCCCTGATTGCTCTCGATGGGACGCCATATCCCTGTACCTTGTACCTCTTGAACTGTGGCCTTACCTCCGTGCGGTAAGCTCGTACTTGTGCACAGTGAGGGTAGGTAACCTCCACTGTGCACCCTGCCATCTTACTCTGCTACCATGCTTGGATGTTTTCTTCCTTGATTGTAGGGATGTGACACCTTGGTTGACTTAAGCATCCCGGATATGACCGTTGGCCATACCCAGGACTTATATGCCGGACCAACGACCTACGAGGGTCGGGTAATCCGGCCTCCCCTGCTCCTGCACAACACACCAAATAGTTAGGCCGGCATATCTGAGTATATGCCGGCACACATATATCAGTATTCCGGCTATGCCGGCATATCCAGACACCAGCCGGGATACACATTATATGCCGGCCTGGCCGATGCTCTTATATTCCGGCCAGGCCCTTCCTTGATAACCCGGCATAAAGTCAATCATAGACCTTGTGTCTTTCTACTCTCTTGACCCTACCGGGGGTCATCCCCCCGACACTAGTCCCCGAAGCTGCTGAGGTTCCCCAGTCATAACTGTGGAGCCTTGACAGGTTCAACATACCTTTCTTCATTATGCCCCGGCGATCAGATTTATATGCCGGCACATCCGCACATATCCCGGCCTCTGTTCCTGTTCCAAAACTTATTCCGGCCGGTCCCGAGGGTATTCCGGACGGAACATATACATCGGGCAATTAATCCGACATATAGACGAGTCTTCCTCGAGAAGCCATGTCCGACAGCTTTGCATCGAAACTTGTAACTGCCCTGCCACCTCGAACGATCACCCACGATGTGACGATTCACAGTGCAGCAGTTACTTCTCGCCGTCATGGCACGGTTACAGGAACCGCCGCCCCACTCCGTGCCGCCACGTGGCGCCTCGCCGCAGAAACGGTCGGGGGAGTGGAGCACTCCCACGATCCCCACGACCCTGCCTCTTCGCTATAAACAGGGCGGCGGGGGTAAACGTATCTTTTTACCCCCCACCACCATCGTCTTCCTCGCCTTCCTCGCCTGCTACTCTGCCTCCTGCGCTCCACCGCCGGTCCGAAGAGCAGCATCGCCGCCGCAGCCGACCTGCTCCCCGCCGACGCCGACGCCCGACGATGCACGGCATCACCTTTGACGACGCCGCTGCCGCCGCCTCTTCTCTCTGCAGCATTGCAGGGAGATTGGATCTTCCTGCACGCTCGCCGCCGCTCCATCGTCGCCGGCCAAGCTCCGGTGAGACCTCCCTCTGTTCTTCCTCTTTCACGCCTTTTACAACTTCGCACCGATAGCCCCGCTTGCACAGATCTGCCTCGGTCTCAGAGCTAGTTTTCCCTTTGATTCGACTAGCATTGCTAGGCAACGCTCGCAGGTGTTCATCTTTAGGAGTTTTACCCTTATTTGCTTCCTATTTTTTACCTGCCTCGGTAGATCTTCTATTCCTGCTAACATCTGTGAGAGTGGTATGCCGGAGAGACTAACCTCCCTCTTTTCTCCGGCCTTGATAGGAATAACATCACGGGACTCCGGCTCTCACGCCTTATCCCGGCCACTAAGATGGCATCTTCAAGCATGACGGCTACCTCGGCCTCTGAGGAGGATACCTCGGCCCGAGCTCAAGGACGCTCCGGCTGGGAGGGGTCGGAGGTTACTCCGGCCGACATATCCTGGGTCACCTCCACCAGGAGAGTTCCGGAGGGCGTAGCATGCCGGCTACCCGCGGGAGAAACTGTACCGGCACCTGAACCCGGCGAACGCGTCGTCTTCATCGCCCACTTCGAGCGGGGCTTCGGACTGCCGGCATCGGACTTCTTCCGGGACTTCCTCAACACCTACGAGCTACAACCTCATCATATCCCGGCCAATGCCGTGATGATCCTCTCCGCCTTCGCTGCTTTTTGCGAGGGCTATGCCGGCATAGAGGCCCTTACTCAAGGCTGGGCGAAGTACTTCCAACTGCGGAAGCAAGTCGTCCAAGAGCCGCCCCGGAGCAAGGACGACCCGCCGGAGACGGCCCAGGAAAAGAAGGACCGCCCCATGACCCTCTGCGGCGCGGCCACCATCATGTCCCGAAAGGGCTCGGACTTCCCCAAGGTGGAACTCCTGGAATCTTGCAAGAAGTGGCAGAAAAGCTTCTTCTACGTCAAGAACACCACCGACGAGGATCTGCTCAACCTGCCGCCATTTGTGGACGAGCCACCCTTGGCGATGACGAACTGGACCTACAACCCGAAGAACTCGGTGATGCCGGTGAATGCGCTTCACCGGGTTAAGGGCGAGCTCCTGGATGCCGGTCTTACTCCTCAAGACCTGGTGGCCTGCTATATAAGCCGGCGCGTCTCCCCTCTGCAGCGCCAGTCTCACAAGATCTGCCAGATGAGCGGGCCAATGGACCCCACCCGGCACTCCACACACGAGCTGACTCCGGCCGACATTCTGCGCCGGATTAAGGATGTCTGCAAGTCCTCTCAGGCCACTTTTGCCTGGGGGCTAGAACCATACAGCCGGGATAGGCCCGCCCCAACGGTAAACCTTCTTAGCCGATACATAAAGTCCATGTCCGGCACATAGATACTTAAGCCGACACATGCCTGTTTGCCGACACATATCATATCGATCCGACATACCTCTTCCACCGGCATATTTCCTTGTCTGAATACTTGACTTTGCTGTTTATACAGAAATTCAGCTTCCAAACCATGGAGAACTCCCGGATCAAGATCGCGGCGGACCGCACCGTTGCGGATGTTGAAGATCCGGATCATTGGGATAAGCTTCCCAGGAGCACCCGTGCTGCAGCTGCCATGGGTAAGGGCTCTTCATCCCGGCATTATACTCAAGACCGGAGTGAGATTGATTCTGACGAGGAGATCCTGCTGTACTATGACCCGACGCCACTTGCGTACGCCTTTCCAGAAACCCCTATTGCTCACGAGTTTCCAATGCCGTCCTCAGCTATCCCGGACGATGTCGTTATCGACGCCGCCCCTCTGAACCAGGGACCTCCTTCCACCGGCGGACGTGCCGGCCGGAAGCGAGGTGTGAAGCCCCAGTCCGACATACCTCAGAGGTCGAAAAGACAGAAGGTCGGCGTGCCCAAACAGAAGAAACAGAGGCCTGTTGCCTCGGGGTAAATTTCCTTTTCTTTGCATTTCCTCCGACATATCTCTTGTTTGTATTACTGACTTGGTGTTTTCTCTCTTTCAGTGCTCCTCTTGAGCCGGAACAAGCTTCTGGCTTGAGTGGCGACCCGAAGGTTACCAAGCCCGTTGCCCCTGGTACCTCCGACATTCCCTCTGCCAGTCAGACGACCTCTCCGGCGCCGGCATCTTCGCCTGCGCCCGACAAGACCACCTCCCCGGCGAAGGACGTCCCTTCGCCGGCACAAGACACTTCTGCCCCCGACGTCCACATGGACTCGGGGGCTCAACAGGAACCTCCGGCTCCTGATGTCCACATGGACACAGGAGCCCATCAAGAAGCCCCAGACTCCGGCGCGCCCACCAGCGACGCCGGCACAACTGACGACGCCGGCGCAAGCGACAAGAGCGCCGGCACAGACATCAAGGGCAAAGGCCCTTTAGTGTCGGAAGTCCGGACTTTTCCGGATCCTGCTCCCGCTGGCCAAGAAGCACCGGCCGCGCCGGAACAGCCCGCACCCGAGACTCCTCCAGCTGACAAGCCACCAGCACCGGCCAAGACCACTGCACCGGCCAAGTCCACTGCCCCGGCCCGGACCGGCACGTTGAAGATTCGGACGGCCAAGTCCGGCACACCATCTGCCGCAACTGCTCCTCCTAAGGCAGCGTCCCAGACCAGCTCTGCTCTGGCCCTGCATCTTGGCAGGGCAGCAGCCCGGCCGGGGTACCGGAAAAGCTTCTTCGACACCCCAGAACTCGAGGGCCTCGTCCCTCTTGCGACGAAAAGTGATGAGAGCCTCGGCTCTCTTAAGGAGCAGTGCATCAAGTGGAACGACGCCAGCAACATGGACACTGCGGACTCAAGGAGCAAGAAGCTGGCCGAAGCCAAGACCAGTGGCGACCCAAGCGACTTCCTGGCAGCGAAGCCCATACCGATCGCCAGCGAGCTCCTCAGCCTCCAGCAAAGACTTCACAAGTTGGCCGATGCCACCAACGTAAGTCCTCTCTATTTACACCCATATCCCCAGTCCCCGAAAATGTCGGCTGTCCGGGATATGGACATCCGGGATTTTCTCATAGTCCTTTAGCTAGCTTCTTTTGAATTAACTGCCGACATATGAGCTCGATCCGAGCTTCAAATCCTAGTCACCGAGGGCCGGGATAGGTGCGCAGCACCTGTGCCGGGTCTTTAACAATTTCACATATCTATTATCTTTCAAATCCTCTTGACCGGGATATAAGCTCAATTCGAGCTTCAAATCCTAGCCACCGAGAGCCGGGATAGGTGCGCAGCACCTGTGCCGGGTCTTTAACAATTTCACATCTCTATTATCTTTCAAATCCTCTTGACCGGGATATAAGCTCGATCCGAGCTTCAAATCCTAGTCACCGAGAGCCGGGATAGGTGCGCAGCACCTGTGCCGGGTCTTTAAAAGAATGATCACTTGATAAAATCTTCACTTTAATTATCATGTCAAATTTCTCTGCTGACATTTCAAATCCCGGCATTTTTGCAGCTCATGAACAACACCCGGGCCAACATGTTCCATGACTTGGTGTGCGAGCATCGGAAGCTTTCCGACGCACATAGCAAGCTTCAGCTGGAGCTGTCCCTGAAAGGTAATCTTTGCCGACATACCGCTATATGCCGGATATCTTTCCTCTCTTTACTTTGCAATACTTCTTCTTACCGACCCATAACCTTGTGCCGACATTCTGCAGCTGGCACTGAAAAACAAGTCGCCGCGCTTCTTACGAGGGTGAAAGAGCTTACTGGTATGCCGGATCCTGCTGTTACCCGGATAGCTACTTTATACTTCAAATCCTTTACTCTTTGTCACTGTTTTCTTTCTTCAAATCCTCTTAACTTGAAATCTTTGCAGATGAGAAGGCTGCACTGGAGGCACGCCACCAGGATTGTGTGTCCTCGGTGGATGTGGCCAAGCAACTGGACGACCGGGATGCCGGTCACAAGGCCGAGGTTGAGCAGTTGAAGGGCCGGATCACCGAGCTGCTGGACGAAAAGGAACAGAGGGAGGGCCTACTGAAGAAAACCCAGACCCTGCTTGTTACCTCCGAGACTGATGCCGCCACCGCCCATGCTGAACTGGATAGCCTGAAGGAGCAGGCCACCAAATGGGAGGTTACAGTTGCGCAGCTGAATGCCGACCTTGCCCGTAAGCTTCAAATCCTTCCCCTTTTATCCTTTCCGACATAGTGTAATCTTTTTCGGCATAGCATCTATGCCGACATATTTTCCTTTTGCTAACATTGTTTCTATTCTGCAGGCATGTTTCCCGCTTCCGTCGCTGACGTTGAGAGGGCTTTGCAGTTGGACCGAGAAAACCGGGGTGTTCCGGTTGACTCGCCCAACTGGGACATGTCGGAGCAGCTGCTGGCCCTGCAGTCCCGGAAGGAGGCCATGACCCTTTACACTGAAGAGCTCTTCTACGGCGCCCAGGAGGCATTCTCTGCCCTCTGGCCGGGACAAAGGACTCCCACTGATCCGGTTGACCTCGGCAACGACCTGCAGCTTGCCAAGGTTCGCCTCCGGGAGTGGCGAGATTCCGGCGCGAGGGTTGGAGCTGACGAAGCCCTCAGCTACTTCTTGTCTTGGTATGAAAAGGCAGACTTGGAGACTTTGCGCACCGTGCGCGAAGGATCCATCTGGACCACGGATCCGGATCATATCCGTCGCCGCAAGGAGTTGGCCCATAGTTATGTGGACTATGCCGACACCGACAAATTCGTCCGGGACATCCGCGAGCCGGAGAAGAATGACGATGCCGGGACATCTGCTGCTGCTGAGGGTTCCGACTCCAGCCAAGATGAAGGTGAAGCTGAGGAAGCCGACACTGAAGCTCCGGAACAGGCATCTGCCCCGGGCGGAGGTGATGGCTCCATTCCATTTGCTGGGTCCGGCACACCTGAAGCCGCCACTTCGACTGCTACTGCTCCACCTGCTGGCGGCCCCGCGTCTGCCCCTTGAATCTTTGCATCAAAAACACTTTAAGCTTTATCAGATCCCCGGTATGCCGGGTGCAGTTGTAAGATATACGTTTACTTTCCTTTGGTTTGCTATCTGAACAAGTTTTATCTTGGTTTGCTTGTTACTAATGCCGGATCATCTTTTGGCTAAGTCACCGAGTTGTTTTCCTGTTTCCTCAATTTCACAACCTTGGCTACTTGTCTACCTTAATTGGCTTTCGACGTATGAGTCTCAAGGTTGCTTGCTCGAACATACAGTACTTTAACTTTGAGACTTAGACTTCAAATCATCCGACACTTTAAATTTTAACTTTAGCTTTAACGAAAATGTCGGTTCGCTTGCTTTACATTTCCTTAGCCGTTTTCCATGTGTAGACAATCTCCGGCATCTACTCTTGCTAGCCATGAAGCCGGGTTTCGGACAGCAGCTGAGTCGAAGAGTGGCCTTTAATGCCGACACATTACTAGGCCGACATAGGAAACATTCAAATAAAGCCAGCCGGCATATAACAAAAAACTGTAAATAAACAACAAATATACCTCGGAGCTAGTTACCCGGCTTCTTCGGGATGCCGGTATTTCATTCATTAGTCTTGTGCCGGCACAACACGCCGGCATACAAAGGAAAATATGGAAATACATACATTGTGTTGCTCAGGAGTAAAAGGGGCGCAGTAGAGCTATGTTCCATGGCCTCTTGGTTTCTTCTCCGGACCTGTCCGCCTTATTCTTCTTGGGGTCCTGCGCATCTATAAGATAATAGGCATCATTGTGCAGAGCTCTGCTCACAATGAATGGCCCCTCCCATGGAGGAGTTAACTTATGCCGGCCTTTTGTTCCTTGCTTTAGCCGGAGTACTAGATCTCCCTCTTGAAATCTCCTTGGATTTACCTTCTGCGCATGATAGCGTCTGAGGTTCTGCTGATATACTGCTGTTCTTGACAGAGTTATTTCCCTTGCTTCCTCTAGCAGATCAACATCATTTTCTCTGGCTTCTTTAGCCTCTTCCTCAGTATATAGCACTATTCTTGGTGCATCATGTATTACATCTGTTGGAAGCACAGCTTCTGCTCCATACACCAGGAAAAATGGTGTGTAGCCTGTTGATCTATTCAGAGTTGTTCTTAAACTCCACAGCACTGCCGGCAGCTCATCTAGCCAACATCCCGGAGTTTTCTCCAGGGGCTCTATCAGCCGGGGTTTTATGCCGGATAATACTAGCCCATTCGATCTCTCTACTTGGCCATTGGCACAAGGGTGGGCAACCGACGCAACGTCCAGCCGGATTCCCACCTCCTCACAAAATCTGGCAAATGGCCCTTGGGCAAAGTTTGACCCATTGTCAGTGATGATGCTATGAGGAACACCATATCTCAAGATTATATCCTTTAAGAATTTCACTGCTGTGTGACCATCACACTTGCTTATGGGCTTCACTTCAATCCACTTGGTGAACTTGTCCACCATGACCAGGATATGGGTCATTTTCCCTCTGGCCGGCTTAAAAGCCCCGACCATATCCAGGCCCCAAACAGCAAAGGGCCAGGTTATTGGGATAGTTTTCAGGGCAGATGCCGGCTGATGAATCTGGTGGGCATATCTTTGACACCCATTACATTTCCGGACCAAGTTTTCTGCCTCTTGCAGTGCCGTTGGCCAATAGAAGCCATGCCGGAATACCTTTGCCACCAATGCCCTGGACGAAGCATGGTGACCACACTCCCCCTGGTGAATTTCCCGGAGCATCTCCAGACCCTCCGCAGATTCGACACATCTCTGCAATACTCCGGTGGTACTTCTCTTGTATATTTCTTTGTTGATGATGGTATACGCTTTGGATCTCCTTATAACCCGGCGGGCCTCGGTTTCATCCGCCGGCACTTGACCATCCACCATGAAGTTCATGATAGGACGTGCCCATGAGGGCACTTCCCTGATAGTGAACACTGCCTGATCTATTTCCATCATTTCGACCGACACATAATCGATCTCCATGGGCTGCGAAGTCCCCGGGACTGAAGAATCAGTCCCCGGGTATGCCGGAGCAGTCCCCGGGTATACCGGCACAACCTCTTGGCACATTTTACCCTTGCCTTTAGCTTTGCTCCGGAATACTGTACTAACAGCATATGCCGGCCCAGTCCCCGGGACTGAGGAAACAGTCCCCGGGTTATCCGTCTTGGCTCCGGCATCTATGTCCATTGGAACTGCTTCGTCTGGACCTGGCGGGACATAAATGGAGGATGACTCCGGCGAGGGTTTGATCGATGGCTTCCTCAGATGCTCCAGCGAAATGCCGGGCGGGATTGAATCTCGGGAAGACCCCAGCTTGGATAATGCATCGGCTGCATCGTTCTGAGCCCGGAGAACGTGCCGGAACTCACAACCTTCAAAGTAACCACTTAACTGCTGCACTAGGAAACGGTATGATGCCATGTTAGCATCATGCGCGTCCCATATGCCGGAACACTGCTGAATCACTAAGTCAGAATCCCCGAAGCACATAATCCGGCGAATTCCTATGTCCTTAGACACCTTCAGGCCATGCACAAGTGCCTCATATTCCGCCACATTATTTGATGCTGCAAAGTGAATCTGCAGGACGTATCTCAGCTGGTCATTCTTTGGTGAACTGAGAACTATGCCGGCACCCAAGCCATGGATTGTCTTGGACCCATCGAAATGCATCCTCCAATAATTGGCATCTGGCAATGGTGGCTCATACTGTATCTCGGCCCAGTCAATAAAGAAATCAGCCAAGACCTGGGACTTGATTGTATCCCTCTTATCGTACTGCGGTGTATATGGTGAAAGCTCTATTGCCCACTTTGCTATCCGGCCGCTGGCATCTTTGTTGCCTATAATTTCCGAGATAGGGGCCTCGGCCACTACCCGGATTGGATGCTCTTGGAAGTAATGCTTGAGCTTCTTAGCCGCCATATAGACACCATAGGTCATCTTCTGATAGTGGGGGTAATTTTGCTTTGAGGTGGAGAGGACTTCACTCAGATAATATACCGGCCGCTGCACGGTTTTGCCTCCTTCCTCTCGCTCTACTACCACCACAGCACTGACAACTCGGTTGGTTGCCGCTATATAGAGCAACATTGGCTCCCGGGGCATCGGAGACGCTAATACCGGCGCTGTTGACAACAACTGTTTCAATTCCTTGAAAGCTGCATCTGCTTGCGTTGTCCAGACAAATGTGTCGGACTTTTTCATCAACTGATATAACGGCAGGGCTTTCTCTCCCAGCCGGCTTATGAAACGGCTCAGGGATGCGAGGCACCCAGTGAACTTCTGTACTTCCCTCAAATCTGTCGGCGGCTTCATCCTTTCTATGGCACGAATCTTGCCGGGATTCACCTCAATACCCCGGCTGGAAACAAGGAAACCGAGCAGCTTGCCCGCCGGCACACCAAAGGTGCACTTAGCCGGATTCAACTTCATCCGGAATCTCCTCAGGTTCCCAAAGGTTTCCCGGAGATCATCTATGAGAGTCTTGCTCTCCTTGGTTTTTATGACGATATCATCGACATATACCTGCACATTTTTATCTATCTGATCGTGCAAACACTTTTGCATACACCTTTGGTAAGTTGCGCCGGCATTTCTTAAACCGAACGGCATAGTGAGATAGCAATAAGCCCCGTACGGGGTAATAAAGGATGTCTTTATTTGATCTGGCTCAAACAAGGGGATCTGGTGGAAACCAGAATAGGCGTCTACAAATGATAACAGTTCACATCCGGCTGTGGAATCAATCACTTGATCGATCCGAGGCAGCGGGAATGGATCTTTAGGACATGCCTTGTTCAAGTTGGTGTAATCAACACACATCCGCCATACTTTCACTATGACGGGCTCATCTTTCTTCTTTTCCACCAAAACCGGATTAGACACCCAATCCGGATGAAGTACTTCCTTGATAAAGCCAGAGGCTAAGAGCCTGGCCACTTCCTCCCATATGGCTTTCCTTCTATCGCCGGCATTCCGCCGGAGCGGCTGCTTCACTGGCTTAGCATCGGGTCTCACGTGCAATGCGTGCTCAGCCAGCTCCCTCGGCACACCTTGCAGGTCCGAAGTAGACCATGCAAAGATATCCCGATTCTCACGGAGGAAGCTGATGAGCTCGCTTTCCTATTTGGGATCCAAACTTGCCCCAACCAGGGCATGGCGCTCCGGGAAAGCTTCATCCAGAGGCACCTTTTTGACTTCCTTGCCTACTTGAAAACAAGCACTGCCGCCGGGATTTGTCATGCCCGGCATATATTTGCCGGCCACGACCGTCTCAGCAATCTCCACTACTCGCTTGAGCCTCTTCCTCTCCTCTGCAATGATCAGAGTCTCGGCCAGATTGGATCCGGCGGTGGCACATGCCATCGAACGCTTGTAATCACCAATGATGGTGATCACCCCTTTGGGTCCCGGCATCTTCATCTTCAGATACGCCACATGCGTAGAGGCCATGAATTTTGCCAGTGCCGGTCTACCCAGCAAAGCATGGTAGGGGCTCTCCAGATCAACCACCTCGAACATGAGGTTTTCCACCCTGCAGTTATCCCGGCTGCCAAACATGACATCCATCCGGATCTTGCCCATCGGCGCACACGAAAGTCCCGGCACAATGCCGTGGAACGTGGTCTTGCTTGGTTCCAGCATATTTTCCTTGATTCCCAGCTTCTCCATCGTATCTCGATACATGATGTTGATGCTGCTTCCATTATCAATGAGGACCTTGCTGAATCTCACGTTATTAGCCGGCCCGACGAATGTCGGATCCATCACCAGAGCATATCCGCCGGGATTTGGCATGATCCGGGGATGATCTGCCCTGTCCCAGCCAACAGCCTGGTCAGACCAGTACATCAGCTTTGGCACAGCCGACATAACGGCATTCACCTCCAGACTCCGCCGGTACAAGCTCTGCTTGTCTGTTCTCTCGGTCTCAAAGACCATATAGCTCTGATCATACTCCTTGTACTCATTCCGGCCCGCTCCTGGGCCTCCGGCGTTATATTCCGGATTATAGCTCTGGTCAACTTGATTTACGCCGGCATTTCCGGCGTTGCTCTGATTCCCAGGATTACCCGGCCTAGGTGGGACTGCAATTGTATTAGCACCTGTCAACGGCGATGGAGCTGCCGGGACAGAGGGTCTAGCCGGTCCCCAGGGACCTGCACGACCTGCTAATATGTCGTCCAGCCATGAACAGTTCCTTGTCAAATGGTTTGCCGGCTTTCCCGGCTGGAATGTGTGAAACACACAAGGCTTGTCCATGGCAAGACCCACAGTATACTTCGGCCACTGCTTCTTCTGGCCGGCGGCTCCGCCGGCATTCTTGTTGGTCCAGACATTCTTCTTCTGGAACGGCTGTGCTTGCTGCTGCGGCTGCTGCTGATAGTTCTCATATCTCGGACGCTGGCTACTGCCGGCGCCCCCTTGCTCTTCCTCCACAGCTGCAACTTGTGCTGAGCCATACCGATAATCCGGCCGCTCATCTCTCCTCTTATTCCGGTTATCCGGGCGATAGAACTGCCCTGATCTCCCGGCATTGCTGGTGTTCCCCTGGGTTTGCCCCTGTCCTTGTGAATCGAGACTGGGCTGCTTGGGATCTCCCAGAGCATAACTATCAGCGATCTTGATTGTTTCGGCCAGCGTGGCCGGCATTTGCCTCTGAAGCTTTTGCCACAGCATGGTGCCATGTTGGCACCCATGAGCGAACCACATGATGGCCTGCTGCTCATTGATTCCTTCGCAGGAATTGCGCAACGTGCACCACCTGGTCAGATAGTCACGGTCAGTCTCATTCACTCCTTGCCGGCAGTTAGCCAGCTGCTGCGGACGGTTGGGCCTCTTGTATGTACTGGTAAAGTTTGACACAAACTGCTCTTCGAAATCAATCCAGCCGTTGATACTCCCGGCCGGCAAATTATTCAGCCATATCCTGGCTGGACCTTCCAACATCTGCGGCACATATCGTACTACCCATCTGAGGTTTCCTCCAGCGATGTTCACCGCTGTGGAGTAATCCTCCAACCAATCTTCCGGCTTCGTACTTCCATTATATGTCCTCGCGCCACGCGCGAGCTGGAAGTAGTAAGGCACCGGCTCCCCCATAATCCGGGGTCCGAAACACATAGGGCCCGGAGCTCCTTGTCTCTCCACCAACTCTGATTGGTGGAGCTTGTCCAGCTTGAAACGTGCATCATTGGCTTCCAAGGACCGAGGTCCAAGCCGGGATGCTATTGGGCCTGCGATCATCTGCTGCTGCTGCTCCGGCTGATGCTGCTCACTATGCCGGCCTTGCTGATTCTGCTGCTGATATCCCGCCCTGGCAAGGGCGGAATTGCCGTCATCCTCTCGGTGTCCCGGATGGCCTGCACCCTGCTGCTGCGCTGCACCTCCGGCGCCCTGTTGCTGACGCCGGACTGCACTGTTACTCCGGCCACCACCGGCCGCTGCTGCTTCATGCCCGGCCGGCATACTCTGGCCGGGCTTCTTGCTGCCGACATACTTGTCAGCTTGGCCGACATTCTTCTGCACCACCGCCTGCTTTCCGGCGGCAGCCGGATCGTACACCTGGATCTGCTTGTCCCGGCGGCCAGAGGTCACACTTCCGGCACGCCGGGCGCTAGGATGCGGGGACGAGGCTTGGCCCCTCGACCTCGCGCCGGCACCTCCTGCCGACACAATGAACTGGGATGCCCCGGCACCTGGGTTTGCCTTCTTAAAGGCCTCCTGCTGCTTTGTAGCTTCAGACAAAAGTTGGTTAAGCCGGGCTTGCTGCTCACGCAGTGCTTCGCCGGATAAACAAGATAAATCCTTAGCTACCTCGGCCGCTGCTCTAAGGTTCTTTACTGGCGAACTATAGACTACCTTAGGCACAGTACTAGTTGCAGTATGACTCTTATCTCTAGCATCTTTTCCTATCTCAGCATTAAGATTTCTGCCTCTAGTTCTAACCTCTTCTATCCGGCTAGGCCGCATTACTACAGGAGTAAAACCATGGGCTGCTTCATACTCACGGAGTTGCCGGTTAAACCGTTCGCGCTCCTGGTTCATGGCCAGGGCCTCGTCGACGAGGGCCTGACGAGATCCCTCCAGGACCTCCCTTGCCTGCTCCAGATCAACGCCGGATCGCACCGGCTCGAGAAGCCGGTCGATGATGGGAAGAAGAACCTCGCCCCTAGCCGGCACACCGGAAGTGCCGGCCAGGTTCTCCGCACGCTCCAACGGAGGACGCGCCGACCTCTTGACCTTCGGCGGCTCCGGAGGAGAAGCTCCGACCGCTGCTGCTTTGCCGGCATCTTCCGCCGGCGGCACGGATGTGCCGGCCATCATCACCTCAGCCGACTCTACTGAGCGAGCGCTACGCCCAGCGTGAGCCAGCCGATGTGACGGAGGATCCGACGCCACCAGCACCTCCTTCCTGCAAATTCTCTCAGTCCCCACGTACACCTCGTGGGAACCGAAAGACATAATCCGGCCATCCCTGGGGAACGGCCGGCCACCGAGACAACCGGCGTTGTCACTGACGAAACTGAGCGAGCCTAGCCTCTGGACGAGGCCAGAGACCACGCGCACTCCCGAAGCTGCTATCATAGACCCCGTCCGAATGAACACTCCGCCCAGCATATCGATCTGATGCCCCACGGTGGGCGCCAAATGTCGTCGTGGTGAAACAACATATGCCATAGGATGGCTTAAATGGGGGCCGACTAGATGCTGGAGGATTCGGGAGAGGGGAACGAGCTAAAGAGCACGACAGAAAGAGACACTGATCTACCCAGGTTCGGGGCTCTCGTAAGGAGATAACACCCCTACTCCTGCTCTACTGATTGTATATATGGATCGATGTAGTACACCACAATGGTGCTTCCAAGCTCTCTCCTAGAGAAGGAAGATGAACTGGTAAGTGTAAGAGTACAGAGTGACCAACCAACAACTATCAGCCAACGTTCTTTTTTTTTACCAGGGCTCCCTATGCCACCTTATATAGTGGTGGCCAGGGTTACAACGGTCATACAAGACCACAAGACAAGGGCTACACTCCAAACAGGAGCTGGTGGCGATGGCAGAGACCCTTGACTTCGCCCCTGATTGCTCTCGATGGGACGCCATATCCCTGTACCTTGTACCTCTTGAACTGTGGCCTTACCTCCGTGCGGTAAGCTCGTACTTGTGCACAGTGAGGGTAGGTAACCTCCACTGTGCACCCTGCCATCTTACTCTGCTACCATGCTTGGATGTTTTCTTCCTTGATTGTAGGGATGTGACACCTTGGTTGACTTAAGCATCCCGGATATGACTGTTGGCCATACCCAGGACTTATATGCCGGACCAACGACCTACGAGGGTCGGGTAATCCGGCCTCCCCTGCTCCTGCACAACACACCAAATAGTTAGGCCGGCATATCTGAGTATATGCCGGCACACATATATCAGTATTCCGGCTATGCCGGCATATCCAGACACCAGCCGGGATACACATTATATGCCGGCCTGGCCGATGCTCTTATATTCCGGCCAGGCCCTTCCTTGATAACCCGGCATAAAGTCAATCATAGACCTTGTGTCTTTCTACTCTCTTGACCCTACCGGGGGTCATCCCCCCGACACTCACCGCGCCCCGAGCGCCCGTCGCTCGAGCGCCCACCTCCACAGGAGCAAGATGCTTCACTCCCAGAGCGGGACACCCCGGACGTCTCCGTGGTGGACCTGCGTGCTCCCCTCGACCGCGTCATCGATCCCGCTCGGGTCGCCGAGGCCTTGGAGCGGATGCGCCTTGTTCTCCTTGGCAAGGCAGCTGAGGACGAGTCCAACCGACGCCGCGCGAGCACCACGCTCGGCGAGTTCTACGACGTGCACGGAGACGCACCGACCGAGCTCGCCCGTGACCTGCGCCGCAGCTTCGCAACCGCTGTCCCGAGCCAGATCCAGCGGTCGCCATCGGCAGGCCGAGGACGCGGAGGGCGTGGGCACGGCGGCCATGCTCCCAGCGGTACCGCTCAAGGCCGCCGCGCCCAGCAAGGCGGCGGGGCAGGCAGGCCATGCCAGTCCCAGGAGTCAGCACCAGGGTCGGAGTCCCAGGCTCATCCATCGGCGCTGCACATCCACCTGTGGCTAGACCACGTTCAGGCGACCTCTAGGGGATCCGCTAGCTCAAAGCGAGCGGCTCCTGACCAAGGAGGCCTGGGGGCTGCAAGCAGCGGTCATGGGCGCAAAGAGGGCAAGTACACCCTCGATGCTGCACTTGATCAGTCGTGTAAGTTTCACACCTCCCCGGGCAGGGAAGCGACCCACTCCACGCGTCAGTGCCGTTTCGTGAGAGAGCTGGAGCAGCGCGCTCGGCAGATCCCCAGTACGCCGCAAACACAACCGGCTGGAGGTCAGGAGGACCAACGGCGCGAACCGGCTGGGGGCAAGCCGGATCAAGATGATGACTTCTCGACGGATGTGGAGCAGTATCACATCTTCACTACCCCCGGCAAGGATAAAAGGAACGACCTTTGGCATGAGGCAGAGGTGAATGCTGTGATGCCTGCAGAACCCCAGTTCATGCATTGGTCTGAGGCGGCCATTACCTGGGGGCGCGAGGACCACCCGAGGCTGATGCCCAGCCCTGGAGAATACGCCCTGGTCGTGGACCCTGTCGTGTGCTCCGATACGCACATGTGCCGGTTCTCCCGCGTGCTCCTCGACGGCGGCAGTAGTATCAACCTTCTTTACCGGAGCTCTCTGGAGAAGTTGGGCATCCCGCTTGCTCAACTGAAACCTAGCCGGCTCACCTTCCATGGCATCATGCCTGGGCATTCTTGCACCCCTTTGGGCAAGGTGCAGCTGGAGGTTCTCTTCGGAAAGAAGGGGAATAGCCGCCGCGAGCCTATCTGGTTCGAGGTGGTGGAAATCAGCAGTCCCTACCACGCGCTGCTAGGCCGACCGGCCCTGGCTAAGTTCATGGCCGTCCCGCATTACGCCTATCTGAAGATGAAGCTCCCAGGGCCCAGAGGCATGATCACGGTCTCGGGAAGCTTCAAGAAGTCCCTGGCCTGCGCCAAGGAAAGCTCGCAGCTGGCGGAGGCGCTGGTCGTCGCTGAGGAGAAGAGGCAGCTTCTACATCGCGTGGAGCTGACTCAGCAAGATGTGTCGGTTCGCCAGTCGCCGGTGGAGCAATTCAAGCCGGCCAACGATACCAAGAAGATCCTGCTGGACGAAAGCGACCCCTCCAAGTACGTCATCATCGGCACCGGCTTGTCTGCCAAATAGGAAAGCGAGCTCACCAGCTTCCTCCGTGAGAATCGGGACATCTTTGCATGGTCACCAAAGGACATGCCTGGTGTACCGAGGGAGCTGGCTGAGCACGCACTCAACGTCCGGCCGGACGCCAAGCCGGTCAAGCAGCCGCTGCGGCGGTTCGCAGAAGAGAAGAGGAAAGCAATTGGCGAGGAGATTGCCCGGCTCCTTGCAGCCGGCTTCATCATGGAAGTGTTTTACCCTGACTGGCTCGCGAACCCAGTCTTGGTTCTGAAAAAGAACAACACTTGGCGAATGTGTATCGACTACACCAGCCTCAACAAGGCCTGCCCCAAGGATCCTTTCGCACTGCCACGGATTGACCAGGTGATCGATTCCACAGCCGGCTGTGACCTGCTGTCCTTCCTGGACGCCTATTCAGGCTACCACCAGATCCCGCTCTTCCAGCCGGATCAGATCAAGACCTCCTTCATCACCCCATATGGAGCCACTTACCAGCAAACCATGCAGCGATGTCTGCAAGGGCAGATTGGCAGGAATGTGCACGCCTATGTGGACGATGTGGTGGTGAAGACCAAGCAGAGCGGCACGCTCCTGGATGACCTCAGGGAGACCTTCACCAACCTGCGGCGCTATCGCATGAAGCTCAACCCTGAGAAGTGCACCTTCGGTGTGCCGCCTGGACAGCTCCTAGGCTATATCGTTTCCCAGCGAGGGATCGAGGCTAACCCCTCGAAGATAAAAGCCATCGAGGCCCTAGAGAAGCCCACCCAGCTCAGAGATGTGCAGAAGTTTGCTGGTTGCCTGGCCTCACTTAGCCGGTTCGTCAGCCGGCTCGGGGAGAAGGCCATGCCGTTGTACCTGCTGATGAAGAAGACCGACCATTTCGTTTGGTCCCAGCGCGCGGATGACGCCTTCAACGACCTCAAGCGAGCCTTGTCAACCGCGCCAATCTTGGCTGCGCCGGCTCCGTGAGAGCCAATGCTGCTCTACATCGCAGCAACCCCATGTGTTATCAGTGTCGTGATCGTGGTGGAGCGCACCGAGGAAGGCAAAGAGCTGCCGGTTCAACGCCCGGTGTACTACCTGAGCGAGGTGCTCACTCTCTCCAAGCAGGACATCCCAGCCGGAGTATCCCTGGAGATCATCCACAAGCCGTCCATCAAGCCTTCACCGGAATCCATATCCATCTACGTGCCTGGAGACCCGGCCCCGGCTCTGGTACCGTCACCGGACCCGGGGGCTGCCGCCTCGGGGCTGAAGGAGCTAGCCGGCCAGCCCAGCGCGGCCGGCTCGACGAAGGACGAGGGGACTGCCGGCTCCACGCCCGCTCCCCCAGCCGGACAATCAGGCGAAGCCGGCTCGACGACGGACCCGGGGGCTGCTGATCCTCTGGTCGCCAGTGTCTTCCACATACGGGAGATACCTTCCTGGGCGGAGCAATTCTCCAACTACCTCATCACTGGAGACTTGCCGCAAGACGAAGTGGAAGCTAGGTGAATTCAGCGTCGAGCTGGGGCATACACCATCATCAACAGCGAGCTATACAAGCGCAGCGTGTCAGGCATCTTCCAGAAGTGCAGCGAGCAAGAAGAAGGAATGGAGCTGCTAAGGGAGATACACCAAGGGGAATGCGGGCATCATGCCTCTTCCAGAGCTTTGGTGGCCAAGGCCTTCCGTCATGGTTTCTACTGGCCAATGGCCAAGCAGAATGCAGAGCAGCTGGTGAAGCAGTGCAATGGCTGCCAGCGCTTCTCCAAGCACAGAAACACTCCAGCGGCAGCCCTCAAGACCATCCCGCTCACCTGGCCGTTCGCTGTCTGGGGCCTGGACATGGTAGGGCCATTCAAAACCGCACCCGGGGGCTTGATGCATCTGCTGGTGGCCATGGACAAGTTCACCAAGTGGATCGAGGCCAAGCCAATCAAGAAACTCGACGGCTCGTCCACGATCAAGTTCTTCAACGAGATCATCACAAGATACGGAGTACCCCACAGCATCATCACCGACAATGGGACGAACTTTGCAAAGGGAGTCTTTGCTGATTACTATGGTCAGAAAGGCATCCGGCTGGACCTAGCGTCTATGGCGCACCCTCAGTCAAATGGACAAGTGGAAAAGGCAAATGGGCTGATCCTGGCCGGCATCAAACCAAGACTGGTCGAGCCTCTCGAGCGCTCAGCCGGCTATTGGGTCGAGGAGCTACCCTCAGTGCTCTGGAGCCTGCGCACCACTCCAACCCGCTCTGTGGGCTTCACACCCTTCTTCCTAGTCTACGGAGCAGAGGCGGTGTTACCCACAGACATCGAGTTTGACGCGCCCAGAATTGTCCAGTACACGGAGAAACAAGCAAAAGAAGCTCGCGAAGATGGCATCGACCTCCTCGGGGAGGCTGGAGAGCAGGCTCTGGCTAGATCAGCGCTCTACCAGCAGCAGCTGCGACGATACCACAGCCGGAAAATTTGCCCGCTCGCGTTTCGCGAAGGTGATCTCGTACTCCGGCTGGTCCAAAGCACTAAAGGCATGCATAAGCTGTCTCCTCCCTGGGAGGGACCGTTCATTGTCAGCCGGGTGTTGGGCAATGGGGCGTATTACCTCATCGACGCACAAGAGCCCAGAAAGAACAAGGCAGATAACTCTGACAAGGAGACCGAGCGTCCCTGGAATGTCAGTCTCCTAAGACCTTTCTTCTGTTAAGGCGAAAGCTTGTACCCCGAAAAATGTGTCAATGAATAAAGGAAAACGGAGCGGCAAGTTACGGCCGGCTCCGGGGAAAAACACTCCGTGCATGTTTTGCTTCCTGCGTTATTCACTTGACCGGTAGCCGGCTCCAGGCACCGAGCCACAGCTGGCTGCCCCGAAAACGATCGATCTCTCGCCAGCCGGATGAGTACTGCGTATGACGAAGGTCTCGAGCCCAACCTCCACCTTCCGGCTCCGCGTAGCCGGATGGATAGGAGCCGGCAGGCCACATACGAGGGAAAGCCGCGGAGCAGAACCACAAACGATAGAAAAACCGCTCAACCAAGCGTTAAGGGCAGTGTCTGTCAACTAATCGTAGGCTAGCACGAGTCGGGGGCCCGATAGACCGAAGTACTACTTCTCACTCCGCGGCACGCTCCCACCCTAGGCCGGCATTCGGCTGCCGGCCCAAGGGAGACCAGCCGGCACCAGGCTGCCGGTTGGGGGTAGAAGGGCCGAAGGGTGGGAAGATTAAGGAAAAGGTTGAGGGAACCGGGCAAATGCAAAGCCAGCGAGTAGCTGATAGGCACAGTCTTTGACGTTTGGGCTGAGAAGCCACGCCCAAGAGGTTCGAAGCTAGAGCTACCTCGCTTGGCGATCGGCATCGTTCGCGAAAAATTAGTTTCGAGCTAGCTGTTAGTCCAGCTACCCCAAAACTCGGGGGCTAGGGGGAAAGGGAATTGGCCCTCAGAAGCAGGCCAGCTCCAGTACCTCGCCGGCTGTTCAAGCAGCTGGTGCTGCGACACGATCGGTAAACGAGCAGCGAAATCGAAACCTAACACTCGCAAAGCAACGGCTGAAGCCAGAAACCAGGAGGCCTACTCCAATCGTGACTTGGAACGTTAGAAGGCTCGGGAAAGGGAACGTGCTGGCTCCGACCCTTGCCCGAGCCGGTGCAAGATGCGGTTCCCATTCCGTTCGCGCTGGAGCCGGAGCTAGCCCATCCTTCCTGGAGCCGGCCAGCAGAAGCGCCGGTCCGTCCGCGCCGGAGCCGGAGCTAGCTTGCGCTCCCCAGAGCCGGCTAGCAGGAGCATCGTTTCCTCTGCATTGAAGCCAGAGGAGCCCCGCCCGAAGCGTTTGCGCAGGCCAGTGACTATCGTAGTCCCTACCTATGAATTCGGGCAACAAGCGATTTCGCTAAGGGAAGAACCATCGCGGCGCAGCGGTATCAAGCAGAAGATGTTTTGCGCGATGGCAAAAGTACACAATGGAGAAAGACATTCACGCAGCAAACAAAGATGTTCATACAGCGAGCAAAGATTTGCAGAAAATTAGAAGAGTTCATTAAGGAGCCTGACGATTACAAAAGTCCCCTAAATTACTACCCTAAGGATGCCAAGGGTCCCCAGGCGAGTCCGTGTCAGAATCGCCCGCAAGAGGAACGACAAGGAGGATGCCAAGAATCCCTCGCCCGGAAGATCCTTGCCTTCCCCAGCCTGGTGCAAGCGCCGCATGGACTTTGTCCCGGAGAAGCCCATGTCGGAGGTCGATGGAGCGCCCGCCCTTCATGGCTGGGCGGGGAAGGCACGAGCGAAAAGGGTACCTTTGAAGAGGCAGAGGGTGAAGTCATCCTTCTCATCTTGGCGGGTGAGAAGGATGAACCAGCCTTTGTGCACGCCGTAGTCGATGAAGAACTTCGACCACCCGTCGCGGAAGTAGCACACCCCTTGGCCGTCGTAGTAGACCTCGACGCGGTACGTGGGCTGGCCGCCGCTGCACTCCCGCAGTTTGGCGTAAGCCAACTCTTGGTCCTCCATCGAGCTGGAGAACTGAGTTGGGAGGCGGAGACGATCCCGGGCGCCGGCGAGTACAGGGATGATGCAGGTGGACCATCCCTGCGCCGAGATGTACTCTGACGGCTGGAGCGCCGGCTTCTCCAGCCAGGGCCGCGAGGGTCCTAGCAGAGGAGGAGCCGTCGCGCGGGGCCCCACGGGAGTGGCGTCGACCCTGAAGACGGCGGGGGCCTTCTTGTTCTTGCTGCCCGGTGGCCGCCCGCGGCGGCGAGACGAGGAAGGAGCGGCGATCGCCACGGGGGCCGTCCTCTTCCCGCTCCCCTTCGGGCGGCTGGGTTTCCGTTTCTCCAGGATGACCGCATCGCTGGGAGTCCCGGACGTCTGGGGCACGACGGAGGAGGAGGCGGCAGCAGCGGCCTTCGCCGCGAGAGCCTCTAGGGTGCTCTTGTTGCGGCTTCCTTTCGGACGACCGCGCCCTCGGGGTGCGGAGGGCGCTGTCTCCGGCACATCAGCCTCCTCCCGGATTCCCTCCGGGGCTTTGTCGCCGTTGGCAGGGGAGCGGCCAGGGGACGACATGGCCGGGTCGAGTTCGAGAAGAGAAGGCTCGAGCACGAAGGAGAAGTGGCAGGCACTCTGGGCAATGAGCACGCTTGATATTTAAAGGGGAGCGGCGAAAGGGTAACCCCCGACATTTCAGTAACCAACTTCCACGTCGTGCGCCACCGCATCGGTTGCCGCAGCAGATCGTGGGAGGGGTTGATGGGACACGTCGCTGACGTATGCCGGCCCACCCCGCATGACGACTCGAGAAGTTATGGCGAAGGGGATTCCGAGGTCAAGGTGACTAGACCGGTCACTGGCGCGCTGCGCTGGCCGCTGCGTGGGAACGAGATTCGAAGCGGCGCAAGTTCCCAGGAGGCGGCATGCTGGCTCGCGGCTCACCGGCTTGCGGCCTCCAACCGGGCCGCGTCCTGGAGCCGGTCCGTCCCGAGACGGCCGGGAAAACTCCGCAAGGCCCAGCCTCGATGACTAAATCGACCAAGTCGAACCGGAGGCCCTGGGACTTCGATGAAGGCGAGCAAGACTTCGGCGAAAAGAAGAACCCGCCGAAGCCGCATGCTAGCCCATGAGACTTTGCCAGTTTCGGGGGCTAGTGTCGTGGGGATGACTTAGGGGGCGCACCACGGGCCAGGCAGTATGCCGGCTGGCGTCCCAGGAGTCCACATGGTTTCCGCACGAGAAGACCGGCTCCGTCCGAAGGGCCGGCTGCGCCAACAGCCGGCTAACGACTCCGCGGGGGAGGGCTGGAGCCGGGCGATGGAGACAAAACCTCTCAACGGTTGTCTGGCCAAAAGCAGGACGGTCCCGACAAGAATGGCAGAGGCGCAGGACAGGAGTGACAAGCGTCACGACCACGACCGACCAATGAGAGGACGAAGACCCTTCCCCACGGCAGGATCCGAGGCAAAGGAGAGGGGATATGCCCTCCAGATGCCGGTCCAGGGAAAAGGCACTTTAGAAAGTGCCTTTGCCAGAGCACGGCCAGAGGAGATCAGGCCAAGGACGCCGCCGCCGAGGAGCCGGCAGCCGGCCGAAGCGTTACCAAAAACATGTAACCAGGCCCCCGTCTATATAAGGGGGCCTGGACCCTTAGCATAGGGGAGATCGGATCTTCTTCTTCCTCCTCTAGCCGAACAGCTCGAGGAGCACTGTAATCGCTACTATCCAATCAATACGAAGTAGGCAGGAAGTAGGGGTTTACCTCCAACCGGGAGGGCCCTGAACCTGGGTAAACCGAGGTGTCTCTCTTGGCACAATCCTGAGCCGGACCCATCGTCACCAACGTCGAGCCCCTCTGATAAGCCTCTCCATGGCTACTGTCTCTAAATTCCCACGACACGGTTGACACATGGTTGCTGGCCTCCTCTTGCAGGTGATCAAGATGAAAAAGAGCATGTGCCTACTTTTTCCATTTTGAGGCCTCCCCAACTCCTGCGCCCATCTCGACCGCCTTTCCACTAAAGCTTACCTTCTTTGGGCCCTTAGCAGGATGGGCAGAGGGCCCAGCATCCTTTGCCGAAGCATTCGCCATCTTGCTAGCCCTTTGGGCAGAAGTGGAAGGTCCAGCTGGGCGGACAGGAGCATCGGGTGTAGGTGGAACAATTGCAGGAGATGGTTTGGTCTTTGGAGGCTTTTGGCCAGCAATTTTCCTCCTCCTATGCACAAAGTCACAGATCAGAACAAGTCAAATAAGAGATGGTGTGAAATTAAAAGAATATCTCCCTTACTTCCGTTCTGGAAGCTTGATACTAGTGGAATGCTCAGGAACGGTCTCCAGGTGGTCGCGCAGTGCTGGGGACAGATGGCAAGAGATAACTCTCTTGCCTAATCCGCGTATACGCCCGCCCGCACCGTGAACACCATGGTGAATGGTTGCCGCGGGCTCCTCCACGGTAGTCTCCTCTTCCGCCACCTTCTGTCTTCTTGGAGATGAGGATGTCTTGTCCTCATCATCGGTGAGTTCCTTCGTTCGGGGATAGCGGACTAGATGGCTCAGCTCGGAAGGCGGAAGGGAGGAAAGCTGCAGAAAAATGCAAGTTAGTCAAGAAAAATAATGGTTATAGCGGAACAGGAAGGCACTCACCTCTGGACAACTGCCATTCTCATACATGGGAATCTTTAGCTTCAACTTCTAATCTCGTCCCACCTTGATGATGTTGCGGATTCGGTTCTCAATCTCTTCGGAAGATAATTCCTCCTTGGAGTAGCATTGAGGGTCATTGATCCCGCTATACTCGCACATCAAAGCTGGACGATATTGAAGAGGCTAAATCTGCCGTGAGATCCAGCAGTGGATGGTGTCTGCACCTGTCAGTCTAGAAAACACAAGTTTGGAAATCCGTCGTGAGCAGAGTTGGCATTCGTTGTCCATGGTAAAATTGTCCATAACGCCCCAGCTATCCTGCTCCTTGGCGGGACCATCAACAAAAGACCGTAGGCCGTACTTCCTTTCAGGAGGGGCCTGGTCAGCCTGATAGAAGAAAGATCCCCGCCATCCCTTTGCAGAATCATGCGGTTTGATATAAGGGTATGATTTCCCGCTTCGGGGAACAAATGAGACTGATCCGCAGTTGCTAGGATCTCCATTTGCATCCCGGTTATGGCGGATATTGAAATATAAGCGGAATAAGTCTCCGCGTGAATAGATACCCAGATATCCTTCGCACAGCGTGACAAATCCCGCTATGATTGTGAAGCTATTCGGTGCAATGTGGTGTAGCTGTAACCTGTAATGTCGAAGTACGCCCTTTAAGAAGTAGGATGGTGGAAGGCTGAAGCCTTGGTCGATGTCAGACTTAAGCGTCATGATCTCGCCATCTGACGGGGCGGGCATGGCTGCACGAGGATCTACTCGCCATCTCGAGATCTCCTTGGCTGCTTGCTTGATACGTGGTAAATGACCAGCCCGTTGGGAACCCCAAGAGGAAGGTGTGATGAGTATAGTAGCTAGTTTTCCCCCAGTTAAGAAACCAAGGTTTATCGTTCAGGAGAAGAGCGGACAATACGACTGAAGGTGATGCTTGCTAGTTTGCGATAGCTTCGAACAATTTATATATGGCGCCTCGTCCAAGCTTTGCTTGCTAGTTGCAACGCGGAACCTGCACACAACACAACCAAATACTTTGTTCCCAACTTGCGATGAGGTTGTCAATCTCACCGGTTTGCTTGAAACAAAGGGTATGAGCGTATCGAGTGGAAAATAATAGAAGTATGCGAGAAAAGTAAACAGTGCGAGTAAAGTAAACAGGTGATAGCAATATGATGGAAATAGGACCGGGGTCCACAGTTCACTAGTGGTGTCTCTCCATAAGATAAATAACACATGCTGGGTAAACAAATTACAGTTGGGCAATTGATAAAATAAAGATAAACGTGATATGTCAAGAAGATCACTATGCGATTTACTCTGGGCATTACAACAAAATACATAGACCGCCATCTAACTGCTTCTATGACTAATAATCCACTCACAGGGATATCATCCGAACACCCCATGAGTATTAAGTTGAGAACAATAGATAATTGCATTAAGCAAAGTGTGTAATATAAATAAAGCATATGCCCTTGAGCATATGAATGTTGTTTTCTCCCTAGTAGCAATAGCACATCTACAACCTTAGAGGTTTATGTCACTCCCCCAGATTAAATAGAGGCATGAACCCACTATCGAGCATAAATACCCCCTCTTGGAGTCACTAGCAACTACTCAGCCAAGATAGCTACTAACAACGGAGAGCATGCAAGATCATAAACAACATAGAGATAACAAAAGATATATTTCAGTATAGCAACTCAATCATAACACCAATATTCATCGGATCCCAACAAACCAAACATATAGAATTACATAACGGTGATCTCAATCATGTAGGGCAGCTCATGAGATCTAAACATGAAGCACATGGTGGAGGAGACAACCTTCTAGCTACTGCTATGGACCCATAGTCCAAGGTAGACTACTCACTCATCGCACCGGAGGCAAGCATGGCGATGAAGAAGACCTCTGGTGGCGATTCCCCTCTCCGGCAAGGTGCCGGGGAGAGCTTCTGGACCCTCCTGATCTTCGGGTCGACGGCGGCGGCGGATCGCGATGTGTTCTGAAAAATTGATCGGGTCCTCAGGTTTTTTCCGTCGGGGGGTCTTTATAGGTGAAGGGGCATCATCAGAAGTGGCCCGAGGCGACCTCACACATAGGGGGCGCAGCCAGGGCCTGGGCCGCGCCGCCCTGGTGTGTGGGGCCCTCATGGCTCCCCTCTAACTTCTCTTCGAATCTCTGGAAGCTTCCGGGAAAAATAAGACTTTAGAAACTTGTTTTGTCCAATTCCGAGAATATTTCCTGTGTATCACTTCTAAAACACAAAAATAGCAGAAAATAGGGAACTGGCACTCTGGCGACTTGTTAATAGGTTAGTTCCGGAAAATGCATAAAAGTGCCACAAAGTGTAACAAACAGTAGGCAAATGGTGTAAAAACAAGCATGGAGCATCAAAAATTATAGATACGTTGGAGACGTATCAAGCATCTCCAAGCTTAACTCCTGCTCATCCTCGAGTAGGTAAGTGATAACAAAAGAATAATTTTTGAGGTGACATGCACCTACACAATCTTGATCATATATGTAAGCGTTGTGAGCTGGGATCATAAGAACTTAAAACATGGGCATGAAGATATAATCTTGACATTAAGAACTTAGCAACCATGTTGTAAACATGAAAATAAACACAAACAAAAGATCATGAAAATGAAACAATGAAAGTCAAACGTGTGTTCAAATCATAAGGAAAAACATACAAATGGTTTTCAACTTGTCCTTCATAGAGAGCAAAACATAAATGCATAGGACACCTTCAAGTTTAAGAGGGCGACTAGATACAAATAATTTAAGAACAAGTGAAACCAACAATATGAATCAATCAATGAAAACTTTGGGACAATGCACATTATACTAAGAATGACAACTATGCTCTCTTAATGGTGCATAAAGAAAGAAGGTGGTGACTCAACATGAAAGTAAAAGAAAGGCCCTTCGCAGAGGGAAGCAGTGTTTGCAAGTTTTATAGACCTTCAAAAATTATGTTACTTACCGGCTTTGAGCTCTCATTGCCCCCATCATAAGCATCTTGAATGGTTAGAGTTAATGTGAGAACAATTATGATGCATATGCTTGATACGTCTCCGACGTATCCATAATTTTTGATGCTCCATGCTTGTTTTTACACCATTTGCCTATTGTTTCATTACACTTATTGGCACTTTTATGCATTTTCCGGAACTAACCTATTAACAAGTGCCACAGTGCCAGTTCCCTGTTTTCTGTTGTTTTTGTGTTTCAGAAGTGATACACGGGAAATATTCTCGGAATTGGACGAAACAAGTTCCAGAAGTCTTATTTTTCCCGGGAGCATCCAGACATCCGAAGAGAGGAAGGAGAGGGGCCACAGGCCACCCTCACATAGGGCTGGCGTGGCCCAGGCCCTGGCCGCGCCACCCCTGTGTGAGGAGGCCTGGTGCCGCCTCTGACATCGCCCCTTCGCCTATATAAAGCCTCGGGACGGAAAACCCTAGGGGATTCGGCAATTTTCCAGAAACAGTTCCGCAGTTCCGCCGCCATCGCCGACGAATTTCGGGGGACAGAAGTCTCTGTTCCGGCACCCTGCCGGGACGGGGAAGTGCCCCTGGAGTCATCTCCATCGGTCTCCATCGCCATCTCTGCCGTCTCCATCGACCTCACCACCATCTCCATCAACCTTGCTGTCTCCTATGATGAGGAGGGAGTAGTTCATCCCCGGGGCTGAGGGCTCTACCGGTAGCTATGTGGTTCACCTCTCTCTCCCATGATGTGATCTTTATGTGATCGTGAGCTTTGTATCATGTTGAACAAGTACATGTTATTATTCAGATATTTTGTGTACTCTAGTGATGTTATTAAAGTAATCTATTCCTCCTGCCATGGTGTAACGGTGACAGTGCGTGCATCATGGTGGTACTTGGTTTAGGCTATGATTGTGATCTCTTGTGGATTATGAGAATAATTATTGCTATGATAGTTTGAGTGATCTATTCCTCCTTTCATGGTGTAATGTTGACAGTGTGTGCACCGTGTTAGTACTTGGTTTAAGTTGCAATGATTTCTATCTTGAATTGTGATTTGATTTGGATATCTCTATGAGTGGTGTTTGTCAAGTACTTGATGAACTTTAAGGGGTGCTTCTGTAGCCACTACACAATGATTAGTGTTATTCAATAGGAGAGTAATTCAGAGTGCCTTAGCAAAGAGAAGTTATTTGTTCATTCATGTTATATTGTTGGGAGTGTGTCCACTAGTGAAAGTATGATCCCTAGGCCTTGTTTTCAAGCATTGCACACCGTTTACTAGCTATTTTGTTACTTGTTTGCTCGCAGCGATATTTATTTCACATTGCATTTACTACTCATAATCATCCATACCACTTGTATTTTACTATCTCTTCACCGAACTAGTGCACCTATACATCTGATAAGTGTATTGGGTGTGTTGGGGACACAAGAGACTTTCTGTATCGTAATTGCAGGGTTGCTTGAGAGGGGTAGCTTTGACCTCTAACCTCCCTGAGTTCGATAAACCTTGGGTGATCCACTTAAGGGAAACTTGCTGCTGTTCTACAAACCTCTGCACTTGGAGGCCCAACAAGTGTCTACAAGAATAGAAGTGCGTAGACATCAAGCTCTTTTCTGGCGCCGTTGCCGGGGAGGTAAGGTAAAAGGTACTCGCATCCTCCTGTGTGAGTGCTCGGAGTTATTTCCTTTAGATTCTGCAATTACATCTTTTTGTTTCTTGTTTTTATTTTCACTAGTTAGGCTTAATGGAAAACAATGAGTTATGTAGTCTTTTTCCTGAGTTTAGATATGAAGTGTTTGAAGAGAAAATTGAAAAACCTTTGGAGCTTAATTTGCATGCTAATAGTGTTGTTAGTATGAATGCTTTGAACACCATTGTTGATAATGCTATAGAAAAGTCTAAGCTTGGGGAAGCTGGTTTTGTTAAGCATGATATTTTTAGTTCCCCAGCTTTAGTGGAGAAAGTTTGCTCTGATGATATTTTATCTCCCATATGTGATGTTCCTTCTTATGATGATATGTTTGAAGAATATGCTTTGCGAAATAGCTGTTCTTTAGCTTGTGATGATACTAAACCTCTAGTTTATGATGGCTATGATGATGAGTATAATATTTTCAGTTCACCTACTATTGAGGATAAAATTAGTTATGATTACAATATGCCTCCTATTTATGATGATTATGGTGATGAGAATAATTATTCTATTGAATCTGCTCCTACAACTATTGTTCCTACGGTGAGTATTAATTCTTTTATGCATGTGGCTCATGATAGGGATGTTTTATGTGATAGTTATATTGTTAGTTCTATTCATGATGCTACTGAAAGTTATTATGAGAGAGGGAAACATGGTTTGAAGGATCTCAACAATATTAAGTTTCCCCTCTTTATGTTGCAAATCTTGAAGGGGCACTTGTTTTATCTATCCATGCTTGCTACTATGTGCCTCATTGATTTATTTTCTTACAAGATTCCTATGCATAGAAAGTGGTTCAGATATAAATGTCTTTCACATTTGTTTTTTGATGCTCTCTATTGCTTTAAGTTCCTATATGGCGCCTTTGCCTCAAGCTCTTATATGGCGCCCACATGAGCATCTTTGCAAATTACTGCGCCTAGCTCAAAGGCGTTAAAGAAAAGCACTCTTGGGAGATAACCCATTGTTTTATTTTCAGTAATTTTTCTTTTATTTGAGTCTTGGAAGTTATTACTATTGTAATAACCGCTCCTTATCCTTTTTATTTCGTTTTTGTGCCAAGAGAAGCCTCTAATTTGAGTGAGGTAAAGATTTGGGGATGTTGCTATCCTGAAACTGTTTTCGGTGCTGCACCGTAAAAATTCGTGAAAATTCTCTGTTTATCTTTTGGACCTGCGATTTCTTGTGCATATGCCCCAGGTTATATCCAAACTTTCATTAGTTTAACAATTTTTGATTTGAGCAACAGAAAATCCCTCAAAAATTCGACCTTTGTCAGCTGTTCAGTTTTGACAGATTTCTGCCAATATTTGTGTTTGCCGCTTTATCGCTTTATTTTTGTGTTCTTTTGATCATGGAACTTTTGGGGAAGTTGCTACAGTAGTTTATACTTTATATGTGGTGGTTTTGGGTTGAAACCTGAAGCAAAAGAGGTTGAATATATGTTATGCTTAAACTAATGTTGCTAATAGATTTGTGTTTAGTTTTGTATGAAGGAAGTTTTCAAGTGTAGGGATTGGAGAATGATGAGATGAGTTGAAGAATGGACAAAATCTCAAGCTTGGGGATGCCCATGCATAACCCCAAGAAATATCCAAGAAGTACAAGCGTCAAAGCTTGGGGATGCCCCCGAGGCACCCCTTCTTCATCGGCAAAAATCAGGTCACCTTTCAAGACACTATATTTTTATTGCTTCATGCACTATGTGTTTTTCTTGGAGCATCAGTTGTTTTTGTTTTCAGTATTAGTTGAGTTTAGTTTTCTGCAATAAATGGTTAGAACACATCATGTTTCTTTTGGAGGAGATGAACTCGCTTTTCATTTGCCAAGAACACTCTAGTTTTCACTCTTATCGTTCAATGAGTGTTCTTCTTTTTTCTGCTACTGCTTTTGGTTTTCATTTTCGCCTTGATTTGCATTCAGATATTTTCATATCTTTTCATCAAGGTGTATTTTTGCCTCTGGTCTTTATTGGTTTTCATCAAAAGAGGTGTTTATAAAAAGTTTGAATGGTGTTGGAAAAGAGAAAAAGCTTTGTGCAAAAAAGTGGTACAAGAAGGAGCTTGTGTAGACTGCGGCTTAGGCTTTTTCATGACATGCTTGATGTCTTTTTGATAGTATGCTTAGTGGTTTTGCTGTAGCATAACTTGTCTCAAATAACTGAGATTGCTTAATGAGCCTTTGAAAAAAATCATGCGTTGTTTTTATTGTATGGAAGCATTATTTTGGTTTTCTCCTTGATGCTTTATTTGGGTTGACTTGGCGCATGCTCACACATGTTAGACTCTTACAAAGTCGCCAATAGCCTTCATGATCATTTAGTTTTTGACTTTTGATGCCATCTTATGCTTCTTTTAATGTTGCTTTGTCGCTTTGCATGATTATGGCCATTATTGCTCTCTTAGTTGGTCGCTCCCAGTCTTTTGCTAGCCCTCGCCTTGTACTGAGTATGAGCTCTACTCGTGCATCCAACTCCTAAAAGCCAAAGTCTTCCAAAGTGTCCACCATACATACCTACTAGCAATTTGCTATTCCAAGTAAATTTGACTTGCTTTTATTTTCTCTTCAAATTAAACTCTTGCCAGTGTTATGCGAAATTCGGTTAGTAAAGCTCTCACGAACCGGAAGGCACACTTTACTTTTTCCTGTTCTTAAAAATTTGACATTGTGGTCTCTTATGTTGAGTTGTTATGCTTGCAAGTTGTAAGTTGGATTCTAGCCCATCCATGCTGTCATGGGGCAAGCTTTCAACATTGCACTTCTTATTTGAGTTGATATCGTGATCTTTTGTTTATGGATGCCCGCGGTGTGAAATGAATTGGGAATCTTGTGGGGATCATGGAGTTTGTATATGTGTTAGGGAAACGCCGGGCCGCTAATCTAAGCCATGCATAATTCATGGTGGAAATTTGCAGCATACCCATGGTGAACATTCGACGACGCATCTCACAATAAAAAGCTAAACAATATAGCAAATAAAAGAGATGTCGAGGTGTTCATTGTCTGCTTGTCCTATCATTTTGGTGTGGGCTTGTTCCATGTCATCGGGCACGGAGGTACCCCATTGGCGGTTCTCAATGATATGCATATACTTACAATGACAAGAGCCTTGCTTGGGACTCTAAGTAAAGTAGCATGAGGTTTGGGTACTCGTATTCACGGGGCACGAGGTTTTCAACTTATGATTTGTCAAGCATATGCATCATAATTGTTCTCGCATTAACTTTAACCATTCAAGATGCTTATGATGGGGGCAATGAGAGCTCAAAGCTGGTAAGTACCATAATTTTTGAAGGTTATAAAACTTGCAATCACTGCTTCCCTCTGCGAAGGGCCTTTCTTTTACTTTTATGTTGAGTCACCACCTTCTTTCTTTATGCACCACTAAGAGAGCATAGTTGTCATTCTTAGTGTAATATGCATTGTCCCAAAGTTCATTGATTGATTCATGACTTTGGTTTCACTTGTTCTCAAATTATTTGTATCTAGTCGCCCTCTTAAACTTGAAGGTGTCCTATGCATTTATGTTTTGCTCTCCATGAAGGACAAGCTGAAAACCATTTGTATGTTTTTCCTTATGATTTGAACACACGTTTGACTTTCATTGTTTCATTTTCATGATCTTTTGTTTGTGTTCATTTGCATGTTTACAACATGGTTGCTAAGTTCTTTATTATCAAGATTATGTCTTTCATGCCCATGTTTTAAGTTCTTATGATCCCAGCTCACAATGCTTACAGATATGATCAAGATTGTGTAGGTGCATGTCACCTCAAAAATTATTTCTTTTGTTATCACTTACCTACTCGAGGACGAGCAGGAGTTAAGCTTGGGGATGCTGATATGTCTCCGACGTATCCATAATTTTTGATGCTCCATGCTTGTTTTTACACCATTTGCCTATTGTTTCATTTCACTTATTGGCACTTTTATGCATTTTCCGGAACTAACCTATTAACAAGTGCCACAGTGCCAGTTCCCTGTTTTCTGCTGTTTTTGTGTTTCAGAAGTGATACACAGGAAATATTCTCAGAATTGGACGAAACAAGTTCCAGAAGTCTTATTTTTCCCGGGAGCATCCAGACATCCGAAGAGAGGAAGGAGAGGGGCCACAGGCCACCCTCACATAGGGCTGGCGCGGCCCAGGCCCTGGCCGCGCCACCCCTGTGTGAGGAGGCCTGGGGCCGCCTCTGACATCGCCCCTTCGCCTATATAAAGCCTCGGGATGGAAAACCCTAGGGGATTCGGCAATTTTCCAGAAACAGTTCCGCAGTTCCGCCGCCATCGCCGATGAATTTCGGGGGACAGAAGTCTCTGTTCCGGCACCCTGCCGGGACGGGGAAGTGCCCCCGGAGCCATCTCCATCGGTCTCCATCGCCGTCTCCGCCGTCTCCATCGACCTCACCGCCATCTCCATCAACCTTGCTGTCTCCTATGATGAGGAGGGAGTAGTTCATCCCCGGGGCTGAGGGCTCTACCGGTAGCTATGTGGTTCACCTCTCTCTCCCATGATGTGATCTTTATGTGATCGTGAGATTTGTATCATGTTGAACAAGTACATGTTATTATTCAGATATTTTGTGTACTCTAGTGATGTTATTAAAGTAATCTATTCCTCCTGCCATGGTGTAACGGTGACAGTGCGTGCATCATGGTGGTACTTGGTTTAGGCTATGATTGTGATCTCTTGTGGATTATGAGAATAATTATTGCTATGATAGTTTGAGTGATCTATTCCTCCTTTCATGGTGTAATGTTGACAGTGTGTGCACCGTGTTAGTACTTGGTTTAAGTTGCAATGATTTCTATCTTGAATTGTGATTTGATTTGGATATCTCTATGAGTGGTGTTTGTCAAGTACTTGATGAACTTTAAGGGGTGCTTCTGTAGCCACTACACAATGATTAGTGTTATTCAATAGGAGAGTAATTCAGAGTGCCTTAGCAAAGAGAAGTTATTTGTTCATTCATGTTATATTGTTGGGAGTGTGTCCACTAGTGAAAGTATGATCCCTAGGCCTTGTTTCCAAGCATTGCACACCGTTTACTGGCTATTTTGTTACTTGTTTGCTCGCAGCGATATTTATTTCACATTGCATTTACTACTCATAATCATCCATACCACTTGTATTTTACTATCTCTTCGCCGAACTAGTGCACCTATACATCTGACAAGTGTATTGGGTGTGTTGGGGACACAAGAGACTTTCTGTATCGTAATTGCAGGGTTGCTTGAGAGGGGTAGCTTTGACCTCTAACCTCCCTGAGTGTCGTGGGAATTTGGAGACAGTAGCCATGGGGAGGCTTATCGGAGGGGCTCGACGTTGGTGACGATGGGTCCGGCTCGGGATTGTGCCAACAGAGACACCTCGGTTTACCCAGGTTCAGGGCCCTCCCGGCTGGAGGTAAACCCCTACTTCCTGCCTGCTTCGTATTGATTGGATAGTAGCGATTACAGTGCTCCTCGAGCTGTTCGGCTAGAGGAGGAAGAAGAAGATCCCACCCCCTATGCTAAGGGTCCAGGCCCCCTTATATAGACGGGGGCCTGGTTACAGGTTTCGGTAACGCTTCGGCCGGCTGTCGGCTCCTTGGCGGCGGCGTCCTTGGCTTGATCTCCTCTGGCCGCGCTCTGGCAAAGGCACTTTATAAAGTGCCTTTTCCCTGGGCCGGCATCTGGAGAGCATATCCCCTCTCCTTCGCCTAGGATCCCGCCGTGGGGAGGAGTCTTCGTCTCCTCATTGGTCGGTCATGGTCGTGGCGCTCATCACACCTGTCTCGCGCCTCTGTCGCTCTTGTCGGGACCATCCGGCTTTTGGCCAGACAACCGTTGAGGGGTTTCGTCTCCTTCGCCCGGCTCCAGCCCTCCTCGGTGGAGTCGTCAGCCGGCCGCTGGCGCAGCCGGCCCTTCCGGCTGGAGCCGGTCTTCTTGCGCCGAGGCCGTGGGATTCCTCGGGACGCCAGCCGGCATACTGCCTGGCCCGTGGTACGCCCCCTAAGTCATCCCCACGACACTAGCCCCCGAAACTGGCGAAGTCTCATGGGCTAGCATGGGGCTTCGGCGGGTTCTTCTTTTCGCCGATGTCTCGCTCGTCTTCATCGAAGTCCTCGGGCCTCTGGTTTGACTTGGTCGATCTAGTCATCGAGGCTAGGCCTTGCGGAGTTTTCCTGGCCGTCTCGGGACGAACCGGCTCCGGGACGCGGCCTGGTGGGAGGCCGTGAGCCGGCATGCTGCCCCTTGGGAAACCACGCCGCTTCGAATCTTGTTCCCACGCAGTGACTGACGCCGCATGCCAATGGTTGGTCTCGTCATTTCAGCTTCAGAGTCATCGTGCTGAAACGACGTGTCCCATCAACTCCTCCCACGATCCTCTGTGGCAACTGCCGCAGTGGTGCACGATACGGAGGTTGGTTGCTGAAACGTCGGGGGTTATCCTTTAAATCTCTGAGCCTTCGAGGGTTTTCCTCATTCTCGAGCGTTCCACTTCCTTCACCTGCCTGGCCGGAACCGTCGCCTCCACCACTCCCGCTCCGCTCTCAATGTCGGCGTCCGGGGCGAACTGCAGAGCCGGGGCCGGCGACGGGTCAGACGAGCGTGGTCGTCCGCTTGGTGGCCTGGCGGGGAAGCCGCCGATGCCTCAGAAACGCGGCCGCCCGTAGGGCAGCCGCAACAAGAAAACCCTGGCTGCGCTCGCGGCCGCGGCCACCACCGCCTCCGCCGCCGGGCCCCTTAGGATCGGCCACTCTTCCAGTATCGCGGCTCCTGGCGGGACTGCGGCTGCGGCTGCCAGCGGCGCCACGGTTTCCACGGCCGCGACCTCCGTCGCCGGCCTCTCTGGGATGCCCCTGCAAGCGGCGGCGGCCCTTGTCGGCGCCGCGATGGCGTTTGGGGCCGCCCCTCCAGGCCTCGCCGGTCTGGACGTCGGCGGTTCCTCCAGCGCGGCCGCTGGGAAAATGCGGAAGGCGCCGCCGCGGCCACCCACCAAGCAGCGGCTTTCCTATGTGCCAGTGCATGGGTTTGCCACTGCCTTGGCGCCCCTACTGGCTGGGAGCGATGAGCGTCTACCGCTCCCTGCTAGCTTCGTCGGCACCATGGGGAGGAATCCCCCGACGAGCTTCATGATCGAGGACGGCAGCGGCGGGCAACCGCTGTACGACGTCGAGGTCCTTCATGACGGGGAGGGGAAGAGCTACCTCACCGGGGGGTGGGGGCGGTTCTTCCACGACTACGGCCTGGAGCGGGGGTGGTCTCTCATCCTGACCCACCGCGCCGGGTCGCACATCCTCTGCGTCCGCGTCATCGACGGCTCCGGCTGCGCCCGCGCCTACTCCCCCTGGCCATGATCGGCGAACTGCCTAGAAGCCTCCCTCTCGGCGACGTCGTCGTCAATAGGAGTCTAGGGGGGAGTCCTTTTGCTATTCCAGCCCTTAGCGTGGCTTTTATTATGTAACCACCAGCCGTATGGCTAAGAACCTTCTTTAGTTTGCTATGTGAATGTCTTTCTTCGCTATGTACTTTTGCCATCGCGCAAAACGCCTTCTGCTTGACATCGCTGCGCCGCGACGGTTCTTCCCTTAGCGAAATCGCTTGTTGCGCGAATCCGTAGGTAGAGACTACGATAGTCACTGGCCTGTGCAAACGCTTCGGGTAGGGCTCCTCCGGCTTTGATGCGGGGGGAACGATGCTCCTGCTAGCCGGCTATGGGGAGCGCAGGCTAGCTCCGGCTCCGGCGCGAATGGAACGGCGCTTCTGCTGACCGGCTCCAGGAAGGATGGGCTAGCCCCGGCTCCAGCGCGAATGGAACGGCGCTTCTGCTGGCCGGCTCCAGGAAGGATGGGCTAGCCCCGGCTCCAGCGCGAATGGAACAGGAACCGCCTCTTATACCGGCTCGACCAAGGGTCGGAGCCGGCGCGCTCCCTTCCCGAGCCTTCGCACGTTCCAAGTCACGACTGGAGTAGGCCTCCTGGTTTCCAGCTTTAGCCGTTTCTTTGCGAGTGTTAGGTTTCGATTTCGCTGCTCGTTTACCGATCGTGTCGCCGCGCCAGCTGCTCGAACAGCCGGCGAGGTACTGGGGCTGGCCTGCTTCTGAGGGCCAATTCCCTTTCCCCCTAGCCCCCGAGTTTTGGGATAGCTGGACTGACAGCTAGCTCGAAACTGATTTTTCGCGAACGATGCCAATCGCCAAGTGAGGTAGCTCTAGCTTCGAACCTCTTGGGCGTGGCTTCTCAGCCCACACATCAAAGACTGTGCTTATCAGCTGCACGCTGGCTTCGCATTTGCCCGGTTCCCTCAACCTTTTCCTTAATCTTCCCACCCTTCGGCCCTTCTATCCCCAACTGGCAGCCTGGTGCCGGTTGGTCTCCCTTGGGCCGGCAGCCGAATGCCGGCCTAGGGTGGGAGCGTGCCGCGGAGTGAGAAGTAGTACTTCGGTCTATCGGGCCCCCGACTCGTGCTAGCCTACGATTAGTTGACAGACACTGCCCTTAACGTTTGGTTGAGCGGTTTTTCTATCGCTTGTGTTTCCACTCTGCGGCTTTCCCTCGTATGTGGCCTGCCGGCTCCTGTCCGTCCGGCTACGCGGAGCCGGACGGTGGAGGTTGGGCTCGAGACCTTGGTCATACGCAGTACTCATCCGGCTGGCGTGAGATCGATCATTTTCGGGGCAGCCGGCTGCGGCTCGGTGCCTGGAGCCGGCTGCCGGTCAAGTGAATAACGCAGGAAGCAAAACATGCACAGAGTGTTTTTCTCCGCAGCCGGTCGTAACTTGCCGCTCCGTTTTCCTTTATTCATTGACACATTTTTCGGGGTACAAGCTTTTGCCTTAGCAGAAGAAAGGTCTTAAGAGACTGACATTCCAGGGACGCTCGGTCTCCTTGTCAGAGTTGTCTGCCTTGTTCTTTCTGGGCTCTTGTGCGTCGATGAGGTAATATGCCCCATTGCCCAACACCCGGCTGACAATGAACGGTCCCTCCCAGGGAGAGGACAGCTTGTGCATGCCTTTAGTGCTTTGGACCAGCCGGAGTACGAGATCACCTTCGCGAAACGCGAGCGGGCGAATTTTCCGTATGTGGTATCGTCGCAGCTGCTGCTGGTAGAGCGCCGATCTAGCCAGAGCCTGCTCTCGAGCCTCCTCGAGGAGGTCGATGCCATCTTCGCGAGCTTCTTTTGCTTGTTTCTCCGTGTACTGGACAACTCTGGGCGCGTCGAATTCGATGTCTGTGGGTAACACTGCCTCTGCTCCATAGACTAGGAAGAAAGGTGTGAAACCCACAGAGCGGTTTGGAGTGGTGCGCAGGCTCCAGAGCACTGAGGGTAGCTCCTCGACCCAATAGCCGGCTGAGCGTCCGAGAGGCTCGACCAGTCTTTGTTTGATGCCGGCCAGGATCAGCCCATTTGCCTTTTCCACTTGTCCATTTGACTGAGGGTGTGCCACAGACGCCAAGTCCAGCCGGATGCCTTTCTGACCACAGTAATCAGCAAAGACTCCCTTCGCAAAGTTCGTCCCGTTGTCGGTGATGATGCTGTGGGGTACTCCGTATCTTGTGATGATCTCGTTGAAGAACTTGATCGTGGATGAGCCGTCGAGTTTCTTGATTGGCTTGGCTTCGATCCACTTGGTGAACTTGTCCACGGCCACCAGCAGATGCGTCAAGCCCCCGGGTGCGGTTTTGAATGGTCCCACCATGTCCAGACCCCAGACAGCGAATGGCCAGGTGAGTGGGATGGTCTTGAGGGCTGCCGCTGGGGTGTTTCTGTGCTTGGAGAAGCGCTGGCAGCCGTTGCACTGCTTCACCAGCTGCTCCGCGTTCTGCTTAGCCGTCGGCCAGTAGAATCCATGGCGGAAGGCTTTGGCCACCAAGGCTCTGGAAGATGCGTGATGTCCGCACTCCCCTTGATGTATTTCTCTTAGCAGCTCTGTCCCTTCTTCCGGCTCGATGCACTTCTGGTAGATGCCTGACACGCTGCGCTTGTATAGCTCGCTGTTGATTAGGGTGTATGCCCCAGCTCGGCGCTGAATTCGCCTAGCTTCCGCTTCGTCTTGCGGCAGGTCCCCAGTGATGAGGTAGTTGGAGAATGGCTCCGCCCATGAAGGTATCTCCCGTATGTGGAAAACACTGGCGACCAGAGGGTCAGCAGCCCCCGGGTCCGTTGTTGAGCCAGCTTCGCCTAATTGTCCGGCTGGGGGAGCGGGCGTGGAGCCGGCAATCCCCTTGTCTTTCGTCGAGCCGGCCGCGCTAGGCTGGCCGGCTGCCTCCTCCAGCCCCGAGACGGCAGCCCCCGAGTCCGGTTGTGGTACCTGAGCCGGGGCTGGGTCTCCAGGCACGTAGATGGATATGGATTCCGGTGAAGGCTTGATGGATGGCTTGCGGATGATCTCCAGGGATACCCCGGCTGGGATGTCCTGCTTGGTGGAGCCGATCTTAGACAGTCGGTCTGCCTCCTCGTTGTTTGCTCTGGGGACATGGTGGAACTCGCAGCCCTCAAAGAATCCGCTGAGCTGCTGCACGTAGAAGCGATAGGAGGCCATGTTGGCGTCCTTAGTGTCCCAATCTCCTGAGACCTGGTGCGTTACCAGGTCGGAGTCTCCAAAGCAAAGAATCCTCCTGATTCCAATCTGCTTGGCCATCTTGAGCCCATGCACCAGGGCTTCGTATTCGGCGACGTTGTTCGACGCACGGAAGTGCATCTGCAGCACGTACTGCAGCTTGTCTCCCTTGGGTGAGGTAAGGACGACGCCGGCTCCCAAGCCCCCGAGCAACTTGGAGCCATCGAAGTGCATGCGCCAGTAGGTGGAGTCTGGAGCCGGCGGCAAATACTGGTGCTCTCCCCAGTCTGCGAAGAAATCCGCTATGATCTGCGACTTGATCGTCGTCCTGGGCTTGTACTGAATGGTATGAGCTGCGAGCTCAATCGCCCACTTGGCCACCCTTCCTGACGCGTCCTTGCATCCGATGATCTCCGAGAGCGGAGTGGTGCTCACCACCGTGATTGGGTGCTCCTCGAAGTAGTGCTTCAGCTTCTTGGCCGCCATGTACACGCCGTACGCGACCTTCTGATAGTGCGGGTAGTTCTGCTTGGAGAGAGTGAGCACCTCACTCAGGTAGTACACCGGGCGCTGAACCGGCAGCTCTTTGCCTTCCTCGGTGCGTTCCACTACGATCACCACGCTGATGACGCGAGGGGTCGCCGCGATGTAGAGCAGCATTGGCTCTCGCGGAGCTGGCGCTGCCAAAACCGGCACGGTAGACAAGGCTCGCTTGAGGTCGTTGAAGGCGTCATCAGCGCGCTGGGACCAAACGAAGTGGTCTGTCTTCTTCATCAGCTGGTACAGCGGCATGGCCTTCTCCCCGAGCCGGCTGACGAACCGGCTAAGCGAGGCCAGGCAACCAGCAAACTTCTGCACATCTCTGAGCTGGGTGGGCTTCTCTAGGGCCTCGATGGCTTTTATCTTCGAGGGGTTAGCCTCGATCCCTCGCTGGGAAACGATATAGCCTAGGAGCTGTCCAGCCGGCACACCGAAGGTGCACTTCTCTAGGTTGAGCTTCATGCGATAGCGCCGCAGGTTCGTGAAGGTCTCCCTGAGATCGTCCAGGAGCGTGTTGCTCTGCTTGGTCTTCACCACCACGTCGTCCACATAGGCGTGCACGTTCCTCCCAATCTGCCCTTGCAGACATCGCTGCATGGTTCGCTGGTAAGTGGCTCCAGTGTTCTTCAGGCCGAATGGCATGGTGACGTAGCAGTAGGCTCCATATGGGGTGATGAAGGAGGTCTTGATCTGATCCGGCTGGAAGAGCGGGATCTGGTGGTAGCCTGAATAGGCGTCCAGGAAGGACAGCAGGTCACAGCCGGCTGTGGAATCGATCACCTGGTCAATCCGTGGCAGTGCGAAAGGATCCTTGGGACAAGCCTTGTTGAGGCTGGTGTAGTCGATACACATTCGCCAAGTGTTTTTCTTCTTCAGAACCAGGACTGGGTTCGCGAGCCAGTCAGGGTAAAACACTTCCATGATGAAGCCGGCTGCAAGGAGCCGGGCAATCTCTTCGCCAATTGCTTTCCTCTTCTCTTCTGCGAACCGCCGCAGCGGCTGCTTGACCGGCTTGGCGTCCGGCCGGACGTTAAGCGCGTGCTCAGCCAGCTCCCTCGGCACACCTGGCATGTCCTTTGGAGACCATGCGAAGATGTCCCGATTCTCACGGAGGAAGCTGGTGAGCTCGCTTTCCTATTTGGCAGACAAGCCGGTGCCGATGATGACGTACTTGGAGGGGTCGCTCTCGTCCAGCAGGATCTTCTTGGTGTCGTTAGCCGGCTTGAATTGCTCCACAGGCGATTGGCGGACTGGTATGTCTTGTTGGGCCAGCTCTACGCGATGCAGAAGCTGCCTTTTCTTCTCGGCGATGACCAGCGCCTCCGCCAGCTGCGAGCTTTCCTTAGCACAAGCCAGAGACTTCTTGAAGCTTCCCGAGACTGTGATCACACCTCTGGGCCCTGGGAGCTTCATCTTCAGATAGGCGTAGTGCGGGACAGCCATGAACTTAGCCAGGGCCGGTCGGCCTAACAGCGCGTGGTAGGGACTGCTGATGTCCACCACCTCGAACCAGATAGGCTCGCGGCGGCTATTCCCCTTCTTTCCAAAGAGAACCTCCAGCTGCACCTTGCCCAAAGGGGTGCAAGAATGCCCAGGCACGACGCCATGGAAGGTGAGCCAGCTAGGTTTTAGTTGAGCAAGCGGGATGCCCAACTTCTCTAGAGAGCTCCGGTAAAGAAGGTTGATACTACTGCCGCCATCGATAAGCACGCGGGAGAACCGGCACATGTGCGTATCGAAGCACACGACAGGGTCTACGATCAGGGCGTATTCTCCAGGGCTAGGCATCAGCCTTGGGTGGTCCTCGCGCCCCCAGGTAATGGCCGCCTCGGACCAATGCATGAACTGGGGTTCTGCAGGCATCACAGCGTTCACCTCCGCCTCATGCCAAAGGTCGTTCCTTTTATCCTTGCCCGGGGTAGTGAAGATGTGATACTGCTCCACGTCCGTCGGGAAGTCGTCATCTTGATCCGGCTCGCCTCCAGCCGGTTCGCGTCGTCGGTCCTCCTGACCTCCAGCCGGTTGTGCCTGCGGCGTTCCAGGGATTTGCCGAGCGCACTGCTCCAGCTCTCTCATGAAACGGCACTGACGCGTGGAGTGGGTCGCTTCCCTGCCCGGGGAGGTGTGAAACTTACACGGCTGGTCAAGCGCAGCATCGTGGGTGTACTTGCCCTCTTTGCGCCCATGACCGCTGCTTGCAGCCCCCGGGCCTCCTTGGTCTGAAGCCGCTCGCTTTGAGCTAGCAGATCCCCTAGAGGACGCCTGAACATGGTCTAGCCACAGGTGGATGTGCAGCGCCGATGGGTGAACCCGGGACTCCGACCCTGGTGCTGACTCCTGGGACTGGCATGATCTGCCTGCCCCGCCGCCTTGCTGGGCGCGATGGCCTTGAACGATACCGCTGGGAGCACGGCCACCGTGCCCACGCCCTCCGCGGCCTCGGCCTGCCGATGGCGACCGCTGGATCTGGCCAGGGACAGTGGTGGCGAAGCTGCGGCGCAGGTCACGGGCGTGCTCGGTCGGTGCGTCTCGGCGCACGTCGTAGAACTCGCCGAGCGTGGTGCTCGCGCGGCGTCGGTTGGACTCGTCCTCGGCCGCCTTGCCAAGGAGAACGAGGCGCGTCCGCTCCAAGGCCTCGGCGACCCGAGCGGGATCGATGACGCGGTCGAGGGGAGCGCGCAGGTCCACCACGGAGACGTCCGGGGCGTCCCGCTCTGGGAGTGAAGCATCTTGCTCCTGTGGAGGTGGGCGCTCGAGCGACGGGCGCTCGGGGCGCAGGGAGTCGCCGCCCTCATCCTCTCCCAGGGCCATCACCTCAACCAAAGCGCCAAGATTGCTGCTTTCGCCGCAACTCGAGCCTTCGCCGCAGGGAGAGTCGAAGACGTCGGTGATCTCCTCCGGGAAGGACTTGGCGACGTAGAAACGGTGGCTGCCGACGTCGAGGAAGGAGCCGCCGTTGCCGAGGCCGTTCTTGAAGTGGGCCAAGTTGTCGTCGACGCAGTCGAAGGTGCCGAACCTCCAGACGAGGCCGGAGGTGACCTTCTCGGCGGAGGGTCCCGGCCGGAACTTGACTCCGCTCGCCACCGCGCTTTGCCCCACGGTGGGCGCCAACTGTCGTGGGAATTTGGAGACAGTAGCCATGGGGAGGCTTATCGGAGGGGCTCGACGTTGGTGACGATGGGTCCGGCTCGGGATTGTGCCAACAGAGACACCTCGGTTTACCCAGGTTCAGGGCCCTCCCGGCTGGAGGTAAACCCCTACTTCCTGCCTTCTTCGTATTGATTGGATAGTAGCGATTACAGTGCTCCTCGAGCTGTTCGGCTAGAGGAGGAAGAAGAAGATCCCACCCCCTATGCTAAGGGTCCAGGCCCCCTTATATAGACGGGGGCCTGGTTACAGGTTTCGGTAACGCTTCGGCCGGCTGCCGGCTCCTTGGCGGCGGCGTCCTTAGCTTGATCTCCTCTGGCCGCGCTCTGGCAAAGGCATATCCCCTCTCCTTCGCCTAGGATCCCGCCGTGGGGAGGAGTCTTCGTCTCCTCATTGGTCGGTCGTGGTCGTGGCGCTCGTCACACCTGTCCCGCGCCTCTGTCGCTCTTGTCGGGACCATCCGGCTTTTGGCCAGACAACCGTTGAGGGGTTTCGTCTCCTTCGCCCAGCTCCAGCCCTCCTCGGTGGAGTCGTCAGCCGGCCGCTGGCGCAGCCGGCCCTTCCGGCTGGAGCCGGTCTTCTTGCGCCGAGGCCGTGGGATTCCTCGGGACGCCAGCCGGCATACTGCCTGGCCCGTGGTACGCCCCCTAAGTCATCCCCACGACACTGAGTTCGATAAACCTTGGGTGATCCACTTAAGGGAAACTTGCTGCTGTTCTACAAACCTCTGCACTTGGAGGCCCAACAAGTGTCTACAAGAATAGAAGTGCGTAGACATCAATGCTTGACAAATCATAAGTCAAAAACCTCGTGCCCCGTGAATACGAGTACCAAAACCTCATGCTACTTTACTTAGAGTCCCAAGCAAGGCTCTTTTCATTGTAAGTATATATGTATCATCAAAAACCGTCAACGGGGTACCTCCGTGCCCGATGACATGGAACAAGCCCACATCAAAATGACAGGACAAGCAGACAATGAACACCTCGACATCTCTTTTATTTGCCATTTGTTTAGCATTTTATTTTGAGATGCGTCATCGAATGTCCACTATGGGTGTGCTGCAAATTTCCACCATGAATTATGCATGGCTTAGATTGGCGGCCCAGGCATTTTCCTAACACATATACAAACTCCATGATCCCCACAAGATTCCCAATTCATTTCACACCGCGGGCATCCATAAACAAAAGATCACGATATCAACTCAATAAGAAGTGCAATGTTGAAAGCTTGCCCCATGATAGCATGGATGGGCTAGTATCCAACTAACAACTTGCAAGCATAACAACTCAACATAAGAGACCACAATGTCATATTTTTAAGAATAAGAAAAAGTAAAGTGTGCCTTCCGGTTCATGAGAGCTTTACTGACCAATTTTTGCATAACACTGGTAAGAGTTTAATTTGAAGAGAAGATAAAAGCAAGTCAAATTTACTTGGAATAGCAAATTGCTAGTAGGTATGTATGGTGGACACTTTGGGAAACTTTGGTTTTTAGGAGTTGGATGCACGAGTAGAGCTCATACTCAGTACAAGGCGAGGGCTAGCAAAAGACTGGGAGCGACCAACTAAGAGAGCAATAATGGTCATAATCATGCAAAGCGACAAAGCGACATTAAAAGAAGCATAAGATGGCATCAAAAGTCAAAAACTAAATGATCATAGAGGCTATTGGCGACTTTGTAAGAGTCTAACATGTGTGAGCATGTGCCAAGTCAAGCCAAATAAAGCATCAAGGAGAAAACCAAAATAATGCTTCCATACAATAAAAATAACGCATGATTTTTTCAAAGGCTCATTAAGCAATCTCAGTTATTTGAGACAAGTCATGCTACAGCAAAACCACTAAGCATACTATCAAAAATACATCAAGCATGACATGAAAAATCCTAAGCCGCAGTCTACACAAGCTCCTTCTTGTACCACTTTTTTGCATAAAGCTTTTTCTCTTTTCCAACACCATTTAAAATTTTTATAAACACCTCTTTTGATGAAAACCAATAAAGATTAGAGGCAAAAATACACCTTGATGAAAAGATATGACAAGATCTGAATGCAAATCAAGGCGAAAATGAAAACCAAAAGCAGTAGCAGAAAAAGAAGAACACTCGGTGAAATTGTAAGAATGAAAAACGGAGTGTTCTTAACAAATGAAAAGCAAGGCAACTTCTCCAAAGGAAATTTGTTGGGGTCCAACCATTTATTACAGCAAATAAAACTAAACTAACTAAGAAAACTAAAACAGCTGACGCTCTAAGAAAAACACATAGTGCATGAAGCAATAAAAATATAGTGTTTTGAAAGGTGACCTGATTTTTGTCGATGAAGAAGGGGTGCCTCAGGGGCATTCCCAAGCTTTGACGCTTGTACTTCTTGTATATTTCTTGGGGTGTTGCATGGACATCCCGAAGCTTGAGCTTTTGTCCATTCTTCAACTCATCTCATCATTCTCCAATCCCTACACTTGAAAACTTCCTTCATACAAAACTAAACACAAATCTATTAGCAACATTAGTGTAACATAACATATAATCAACCTCTTTTTGCTGCAGGTTTCAACCCAAAACCACCACATATTAAGTATATACTACTGTAGCAACTTCCCCAAAAGTTCCATGATCAAAAGAACTCAAAAAGAAAGCGATAAAGCGGCAAAAACGAATAGTGGCAGAAATCTGTCAAAATAGAACAGCTGACAAAGGTCGAATTTTTGAGGGGTTTTCTGTTGCTCAAATCAAAAAGTGTTCAACTAACGAAAGTTTGGATATAACCTGGGACATATGCACAAGAAATCGCAGGTCCAAAATATATACAGGTAATTTATACGAATTTTTACGGTGCAGCAACGAAAACAGTTTCAGGTTAGCAACATCCCCAAATCTTTACCTCACTCGAATTAGAGGCTTCTCTTGGCACAACAATAAAATAAAAAGGATAAGGTAAGGTCATTACAGTAGTAATGACTTCCAAGACTCAAATAAAAGAAAAAGCACTGAAAATAAAACATTGGGTTATCTCCCAAGAGTGCTTTTCTTTAACGCCTTTGAGCTAGGCGCAGAAAATTGCGAATCAAGTAACATCAAGAGATGAAGCATCAATTACCTCAGTAGGCTCTTTGGAAGTTCCCAAAAATGATTCAACCTGCAAGTCACTCTTAGTGGAACTAAAAGTCTTACCAATTTTAAGAATATGTTGAGGTTTAAGCACAGAAACCTTGGGAACATACATAAATTTTTGCTCTTTTCCAACAAACACTTTCTCTTTCTTAAATTTAAGAGAAGAGAAGATTAAACTAAGAGTTTCCATAGACTCCTCTAGTTTACCAATCCTTAAATTTTGATTATCAAGAGTAGTGCTAGCCTCTAAAACGGTGATTCTCTTACCAATATTTTTTATTAATTCACTAACTCGGCTAGCATTTTCTAGGATACTTGGCAAACTTTTCTCTAAAGAGCAGAGCCTTTCTACCACCTCCTCCAAGGTGGTCTCAGTTTTAGCAACATGAATATGTGGTATTCCCACTAAACTTTCAATTATAGTGTATGCTTCTCCAGCGGGAGTACCCAGAAAATTACCTCCTGTAAGGGTATCAAGAACATACTTATTCTAACTAGATATACCAACGTAAAAATTTCTAAGGAGGATCGTGGTAGAGTCCCTTTTTGTACACCTATGATGGGCGTTGTTAATACGGTACCAAGCATCTTTTAAACTCTCTCCCCCTTGTTGCTTAAAACTACGAACTTCTACTTCAGGATTACTCATTTAGCAAAGACTAAGAGCAAGAAAATAAAAGCAACAATAAAGGATTCTAATTTTTTTGGGTTTTTGATATAAAATGATGCAAGTAAAAATAAAGTAAAGCAAAACTTAAAATAAAATAAAGGATGTGTGTGCGAAAAAATCCCCTTGCAGAGGTCTTCCACTTCTTCCCTGGCAATGGCGCCAGAAAAATTGTGCTTGATGCGTGGTAAATGACCAGCCCGTTGGGAACCCCAAGAGGAAGGTGTGATGAGTATAGCAGCTAGTTTTCCCTCAGTTAAGAAACCAAGGTTTATCATTCAGGAGAAGAGCGGACAATACGATTGAAGGTGATGCTTGCTAGTTTGCGACAGCTTCGAACAATTTATATATGGCGCCTTGTCCAAGCTTTGCTTGCTAGCTGCAACGCGCAACCTGCACACAACACAACCAAATACTTTGTTCCCAACTTGCGATGAGGTTGTCAATCTCACCGGTTTGCTTGAAACAAAGGGTATGAGCGTATCGAGTGGAAAATAGTAGAAGTATGCGAGTAAAGTAAATAGTGCGAGTAAAGTAAACAGGTGATAGCAATATGATGGAAATAGGACCGGGGTCCACAGTTCACTAGTGGTGTCTCTCCATAAGAAAAATAACACATGCTAGGTAAACAAATTACAGTTGGGCAATTGATAGAATAAAGATAAACGTGATATGTCAAGAAGATCACTATGCGATTTACTCTGGGCATTACAACAAAATACATAGACCGCCATCCAACTGCATCTATGACTAATAATCCACTCACGGGGATATCATCCGAACACCCCATGAGTATTAAGTTGAGAACAATAGATAATTGCATTAAGCAAAGTGTGTAATGTAAACAAAGCATATGCCCTTGAGCATATGAATGTTGTTTTCTCCCTAGTAGCAACAGCACATCTACAACCTTAGAGGTTTCTATCACTCCCCCAGATTAAATAGAGTCATGAACCCACTATCGAGCATAAATACCCCCTCTTGGAGTCACTAGCAACTACTCGGCCAAGATAGCTACTAACAACGGAGAGCATGCAAGATCATAAACAACATAGAGATAACAAAAGATATATTTCAGTATAGCAACTCAATCATAACACCAATATTCATCGGATCCCAACAAACCAAACATGTAGAATTACATAACGGTGATCTCAATCATGTAGGGCAGCTCATGAGATCTAAACATGAAGCACATGGTGGAGGAGACAACCATCTAGCTACTGCTATGGACCCATAGTCCAAGGTAGACTACTCACTTATTGCTCCGGAGGCAAGCATGGCGATGAAGAAGACCTCCGGTGGTGATTCCCCTCTCCGACAGGGTGCCGGGAAGAGCTTCTGGACCCTCCTGATTTTTGGGTCGACGGCGGCGGTGGATCGCGATGTGTTCTAGAAAATTGATCGGGTCCTTAGGTTTTTTCCATCGGGTGGTCTTTATAGGCGAAGGGGCATCGTCAGAAGTGGCCCGAGGCGACCTCACACATAGGGGGCGCGGCCAGGGCCTGGGCCGTGCCGCCCTGGTGTGTGGGGCCCTCGTGGCCCCCCTCCAACTTCTCTTTGGATCTCTGGAAGCTTCCGGGAAAAATAAGACTTCAGGAACTTGTTTCGTCCAATTCCGAGAATATTTCCTATGTATCACTTTTGAAACACAAAAAAGCAGAAAACAGGGAACTGGCACTGTGGCGACTTGTTAATAGGTTAGTTCCGAAAAATGCATAAAAGTGCAACAAAGTGTAACGAAACGGTAGGCAAATGGTGTAAAAACAAGCATGGAGCATCAAAGATTATAGATACGTTGGAGACGTATCACTGCTATCCGACCCTCTAGCTCCAAAGAGGATAGGATTCCTTCATCTAGATTGCAGGGATCCCAGCCACCTCCCGAAGTCTCAGGCATGGCGGACTCCATGTCAGATGACCTTGCTGAGATCTCAGTGGCTTCAGACGCTGTGGCCTGAAGAGGTGATTCTGGATCCATGGCGTCTAGGGGTGTGGCAGAAATGATCTCCAAAATCTCAAAAGAAGAAGATGAAGACGAAGCCAGCTTGTGGTGGAAAAGTCACCGGCGATGAAGAACTCCGGGCGGCGGCTCGTTGGAGATCGCGGAGCTCTCGTGGAGGAGCTGAGGAGAGAGAGTGAGCGGGGGGTGAATGAAGTGTGAACTGGCCGAGGGTGAGCGGCCGGGGTATATATAGGCCCCGGGCCTTGATACGTCTCCAACGTATCCATAATTTTTGATGCTCCATGCTTGTTTTTACACCATTTGTTTAGTGTTTCGTTACACTTCATGGCATTTTTATGCATTTTCTGGAACTAACCTATTAACGAGATGCCACAGTGTCAGTTCCCTGTTTTCTGCTGTTTTTGTGTTTCAGAAAAGTTACACATGAAATATTCTCGGAATTGGACAAAACAAAAGCCAGACGTCCATATATTTACCGAAGCTTCCAGAGAACTAAAGAGGAGACGGAGAGGAGCCACTGGTGGGCCACACCACTAGGGGGCGTAGCCTAGGGCTGGCCCGCGCCCCCCTGTGGTGAGCCCCACCAAGACCACTTCTGACGACGCCCCTTCGCCTATAAAGACCCCCAGACGAGAAAAACCTAAAGACCCGATCACTTTTCCAGAATACATCGTGTTCCGCTGCCGCCGTCGACCCGAGATCGGGAGGGTCCAGAAGCTCTTGCCGGCAACCTGCCGGAGAGGGGAATCACCACCGGAGGTCTTCTTCATCGCCATGCTTGCCTCCGGCGCAATGAGTGAGTAGTCTACCTTGGACTATGGGTCCATAGCAGTAGCTAGTTGGTTGTCTTCTCCACCATGTGCTTCATGTTTAGATCTCGTGAGCTGCCTTACATGATCGAGATCACTGTTATGTAATTCTACATGTTGTGTTTGTTGGGATCCGATGAATATTGGTGTTATGATTGAGTTGATGTGCTGAATATTATCTTATGTTATCTCTATGTTGTTTATGATCTTGCATGCTCTCCGTTGTTAGTATCTTGGCCGAGTAGTTGCTAGTGACTCCAAGAGGGGGTATTTATGCTTGATAGTGGGTTCATGCCTCTATTTAATCTCGGGAGTGACAGAAACCTCTAAGGTTGTAGATATGCTGTTGCTACTAGGGGGAAAAACATTCATATGCTCAAGGGCATATGCTTTGTTTACATTACACACTTTTCTTAATGCAATTATCTGTTGTTCGCAACTTAATACTTGTGGAGTTCTCGGATTGATTCGCTACAAGTGGATTATTAGTCATAGATGCAGTTGGATGGCGGTTTATGTATCTTGTTGTAATGCCCAGAGTAAATCTCATAGTGATCCTCTCGACGTGCACGTTATCTTTATTCTATCAATTGCCCAACTGTAATTTGTTTACCCAGGATGTGTTATTTTATCTTATGGAGAGACACCACTAGTGAACTGTGGACCCCGGTCCTATTTCCATTATATTGCTATCACATGTTTACTTTACTCGCACTGTTTACTTTACTTGCATATTACTATTGCTTTCCACTCGATATGCTCATATCCTTTGTTTCAAGCAAACTGGTGAAATTGACAACCTTATCGTAAGTTGGGAGCAAAGTATTTGGTTGTGTTGTGTGCAGGTTCCGCGTTGCTACTAGTTGAAGACGAGTCAACAAGAATCGTTAACGACGCCCTTGTTGGAGTGTTAGTAGGCTAGCAAGCATCATCTTCTGGAGTATTGACTTTTTCCTGGATTCGATAAACCTTGGTTTCTTTCTGAGGGAAAAACTTGTTGCTGTGCTCATCATACCTTCCTCTTGGAGTTCCCAACTGGACGGTGAAAAACTATCACCACCGCGCCGCATCAAGACATTTTTCTGGCACCGTTGCCGGGTAAAAAGAAGACTTCTGCAAGTGGAGTTTTGCACGCACATCCTTTACTTTGTTTATTGTTTTGCTTTACTTTATTTTTACTTGCATCGTTTTATCAAAAACACAAAAAAATAGAATCCTTTGTAGTTGTTTTTACTTGTCTCTTTTAGTTTGCTAGAATGGCTACTCCTGAAAACACCAAGTTGTGTGACTTTACTAGCACAAATAATAGTGATTTTATCTACACTCCTATTGCGCCACCTGCTCCAGCTGCAAATTTTTATGAGATTAAGCCTGCTTTGGTAAACCTTGTTATGAAAGAGCAATTTTTTGGTGCTAGTACTGATGATGCTGCAGCTCATCTCAACAATTTTGTTGAGCTATGTGAGATGCAAAAGTATGAGAATGTTGATGGTGATATTATTAAGCTTAAGTTGTTTCCTTTTTCTTTGAGAGGAAAAGCTAAGGATTGGTTGTTGTCTTTGCCGAAAAATAGTATTGATTCATGGGCTAAGTGTAAGAATGCTTTTATTGGTAGATACTATCCTCCTGCTAAGATTATAGCTTTGCGTAGCAATAGTATGAAGTTTAGTCAGTTTGATAATGAACATGTTGCTCAAGCTTGGGAAAGAATGAAATCTATGATAAAGAATTGTCCCACTCATGGACTGACTACGTGGATGATTGTTCAAACTTTTTATGCAGGACTGAATTTTTCTTCAAGGAACCTAGTGGATTCAGCTGCTGGAGGCACTTTTATGTCCCTTACCTTGGGCGCCGCAACAAAGCTTCTTGACAATATGATGGTAAATTACTCTGAATGGCACACCAAGAGAGCTCCACAAGGTAAGAAGATAAATTCTATTGAGGAAACCTCTTCCTTGAGTGATAAGATTGATGCTATTATGCTTATTCTTTCTAATGATAGGACTCATATAGATCCTAATAATGTTCCTTTGGCCTCTTTGGTTGCTCAAGAAGAGCATGTTGATGTAAACTTCATTAGAAATAATAATTTCAACAACAATGCTTATATGAACAATTTTGCTAGTAACAATTATAGGCCATATCCTTTGACCAATGGTAATGGTTATGGTAACTCTTATGGTAATTCCTCCAACAACACTAGGGCCGGACCCTCCGAGCTTGAGGTAATGCTCAAGGACTTCATCGGTAAGCAAAATGCTTTTAACAAGTCTGTTGAGGAAAAGTTAGGCAAAATTGATATTCTTGCTTCTAAAGTTGATAGCCTTGCTCATGATGTTGAACTTCTGAAATTAAAAGTGTTGCCTAATGAGGTTAAAGAGAACAATGTTTTTGCCACTGCTAATACTATCCAAGTTAGAATTGATGAAAATATTAGGATGCTAGCAGAATTGCATGCCAGGTGGGAAAGAGAAGATGAAATGGCTAGAAAGATGAAAGTATGTACCATTACTACCTCTAATGATGTTATTCCTAATGCTAGCAATCCTCTTACTTTGATTGGTGTAGAGAAAACTCCCACTCCTAGTGTTAAAAAGCCTAAAACAACAAAAACTTTTTCTCAAAAGAGTGCTGAATTTTTTTGGAGTGTAGGAGATGATAGCTCTATTTCCTTTAATGATTTTGATGTTGATGGTTGCAATATATCTGAAGTTATTTTGTTCTTACAAAATCTTGCTTTGACTCCTAATGCTAGTTCTTTAAATGTTGCTTTTACTAAGCATATTACCAATGCTCTCATGAAAATTAGGGATGAAAAGTTGAAGCAAAAAGCCTCTATTCCCAAGAAATTAGAAGATGGTTGGGAACCCATCATTGATATGCATGTCAATGGTTTTGATTGCCAAGTTTTATGTGATCTAGGTGCTAGTATCTCTGTCATTCCTAGAAAAATTTATGACATGCTTGATTTACCACCGCTTGAAAAGTGTTATTATGATGTTCCTATTGCTGATGTTGCTAAGAAGAAACCTTTGGGAAGGATTAATGATGTTCTTATTATGGTTAACAATAACCTTGTTCCCGTTGATTTCCTTGTCATGGATGTTGAATGCAATGCTTCATGTCCTATTATTTTGGGAAGACCTTTTCTTCGAACTGTAGGTGCCATCATTGATATGAGGAAGGCACCATCAAATATCAATTTCCACTCAAGAAAGGTATGGAACACTTCCCTAGAAAGAGAAATAAATTGCTTTTTGACTCTATTCTTAGAGCAAATTATGAGCTTGATGCTTCATCACTTGATATTACTTGATTCGTATTTTCTGCGCCTAGCTCAAAGGCGTTAAAGAAAAGCACTCTTGGGAGATAACCCAATGTTTTTACTTTCAGTACTTTTTCTTTTATTTGAGTCTTGGAAGTTATTACTACTGTAATAACTGCTCCTTATCCTTTTTATTTCGTTTTTGTGCCAAGAGAAGCCTCTAATTTGAGTGAGGTAAGATTTGGGGATGTTGCTGTCGTGAAACAGTTTTCGGTGCTGCACCATAAAAATTCGTGAAAATCCTCTGTATATATTTTGGACCTGCGATTTCTTGTGCATATTCCCCAGATTATATCCAAACTTTCATTAGTTGAACACTTTTTTATTTGAGCAACATAAAACTATCTAAATATTCGACCTTTATCAGCTGTTCTGTTTTGACAGATTTCTGCCAATATTTGTATTTGCCGCTTTATCGCTTTCTTTTTTAGTTCTTTTGATCACGGAACTTTTGGGGAAGTTGCTACAGTAGTATATGCTTTATATGTGGTGGTTTTGAGTTGAAACCTGAAGCAAAAAGGGGTGATTCAATGTTATGCTTACACTAATGTTGCTAATAAATTTGTGTTTAGTTTTGTATGAAGGAAGTTTTCAAGTGTAGGGATTGGAGAATGATGAGATGAGTTGAAGAATGGACAAAAGCTCAAGCTTGGGGATGCCCATGTCACCCCAAGAAATATCCAAGAAGTACAAGCGTCAAAGCTTGGGGATGCCCCCGAGGCACCCCTTCTTCATCGGCAAAAATCAGGTCACCTTTCAAAACACTATATTTTTATTGCTTCATGCATTATGCGTTTTTCTTGGAGCGCCAGTTGTTTTTAGTTTTCAGTTTTGTTTAGTTTTGTTTGCTGTAATAAATGGTTGGACCCCAACAAATTCCTTTTAGAGAAGTTGTCTTGCTTTTCATTTGCCAAGAACACTCCGTTTTTCACTCTTATCGTTTCAACGAGTGTTCTTCTTTTTCTAGAACAGCGTTTAGCTTTCATTTTTCGCCTTGATTTGTGTTCAGATCTTGTTATATCATTTCATCAAGGTGTTTTTTGACCTCTGGTCCATGTTGGTTTTCATCAAAAGAGTTGTTTATAAAAAGTTTGAATGGTGTTGGAAAAGAGAAAAAGCTTTATGCAAAATAGTGGTACAAGAAAGAGCTTGTGTAGACTGCGGCCTTGGATTTTGCATATCGTGCTTGATGTCTTTTTGATAGTATGCTTAGTGGTTTTTCTGTAGCATGACTTGTCTCAAATGGCTGAGATTTCTTAATGAGCCTTTGAAAAAATCATGCGTTGTTTTAATTATTTGGAAGTATTATTTTGGTTTTCTCCTTTGATGCTTTATTTGGGTTGACTTGGCGCATGCTCACACATGTTAGACTCATACAAAGTCGCCATTGCCTCTATGATCATTTAGTTTTTGACTTTTGATACCATCTTATGCTTCTTTTAATGTCGCTTTGTTGCTCTGCATGATTATGGCCATTATTGCTCTCTTAGTTGGTCGCTCCCAGTCTTTTGCTAGCCCTCATTTTGTACTGAGTATGAGCTCTACTCATGCATACGACTCCTAAAAACCAAGTTGTTTTAGCAATTTGCTATTCCAAAGTACATTTGACTTGCTTTTATCTATCCTTCAAATTAAACTCTTTCTAGTGTGATGCGAAAATTGGTCAGTAAAGCTCTCACGAACCTGATGGCACACTTTACTTTTCTCGTTCTAAAATTTTGACATTGTGGCTCTCTTATGTTGAGTTGTTATGCTTGCAAGTTGTAAGTTGGAAATTAGCCCAACCATGCCGTCATGGGGCAAGCTTTCAACATTGCACTATCTTTCATTTGAGTTGATATCGTGATCTTTTGTTTATGGATACTCGCAGTGTGAAATGAATTGGAAAAATATTGCGGGATCATGGAGTTTGTATACGTGTTAGAGAAACGTCTGGGCCGCTAATCTAAGCCATGCATAATTCATGGTGGAAATTTACAGCATGCCCATAGTGAACATTCAACGACACATCTCACAATAAAAAGCTATACCAATGGTAAATAAAAGAGACGCCGAGGTGTTCATTGTCTGTTTATCCTGTCATTTTGATGTGGGCTTGTTCTATGTCATCGGGCACGGAGGTACCCCGTTGGCGGTTCTCGATGATACGTGTATATTTACAATGACAAGAGCTTGCTTGGGACTCTAAGTAAAGTAGCATGAGGTTTGGGTATTCGTACTTCACAGGACACGAGGTTTTCAACTTATAATTTGTCAAGCATATGCATCATAAGTGTATTCGCATTAACTTTAACCATTCAAGATGCTTATGATGGGGGCAATGAGAGTTCAAAGCTGGTAAGTACCATAATTTTTGAAGGTTTATAAAACTTGCAATCACTGCTTCCCTCCGTGAAGGGCATTTCTTTTACTTTTATGTTGAGTCACCACCTTCTACCTTTTTGCACCGTCTAAGAGAGCGTAGTTGTCATTTTGAGTATAATGTGCATTGTCCCAAAGTTTTCATTGATTGATTCATATTGTTGGTTTCACTTATTCTCAAATTATTTGTATCTAGTCGCCCTCTTAAACTTGAAGGTGTCCTACGCATTTATGTTTTGCTCTCTCATGAGGGACAAGCTGAAAACCACTTGTATGTTTTTCCATATGATTTGAACACACGTTTGACTTTCATTGTTTCATTTTTATGATCTTTTGTTTGTGTTATTTTTCATGTTATAACATGGTTGCTAAGTTTCTTCTATCGAAATTATATCTTTCATGCCCATGTTTTAAGTTCTTTTGATCCCAGCGCACAACGCTTACATAGATGATCAAGATTGTGTAGGTGCATGTCACCTCAAAAATTATTTCTTTTGTTATCACTTACCTACTCGAGGAAGGAAGCAGGAGTTAAGCTTGGGGATGCTGATACGTCTCCAACGTGTCCATAATTTTTGATGCTCCATGCTTGTTTTTACACCATTTGTTTAGTGTTTCGTTACACTTCGTGGCATTTTTACACATTTTCCGGAACTAACCTATTAACGAGATGCCACAGTGCCATTTCCCTGTTTTCTGCTATTTTTGTGTTTCAGAAAAGTTACACAGGAAATATTCTCGGAATTGGACGAAATAAAAGCCAGACGTCCAGATATTTACCGAAGCTTCCAGAGAACCGAAGAGGAGACGGAGAGGAGCCACTGGTGGGCCACACCACTAGGGGGCGCGGCCTAGGGCTGGCCCGCGCCCCCCTGTGGTGAGCCCCACCAGGACCACTATGACGATGCCCCTTCACCTATAAAGACCCCCCAATGAGAAAAACCTAAAGACCCGATCACTTTTCTAGAATACATCGCGATCCACCACCGCCGTCGACCCAAGATCAAGAGGGTCCAGAAGCTCTTCCCGGCACCCTGCCGGAGAGGGGAATCACCACCGAAGGTCTTCTTCATCGCCATGCTTGCCTCCGGCGCGATGAGTGAGTAGTCTACCTTGGACTATGGGTCCATAGCAGTAGCTAGTTGGTTGTCTTCTCCACCATGTGCTTCATGTTTAGATCTCGTGAGCTGCCTTACATGATCGAGATCACCGTTATGTAATTCTACATGTTGTTTTTGTTAGGATCCAATGAATATTGGTGTTATGATTGAGTTGATGTGCTGAATATTATCTTATGTTATCTCTATGTTGTTTATGATCTTGCATGCTCTCCGTTGTTAGTAGCTATCTTGGCCGAGTAGTTGCTAGTGACTCTAAGAGGGGGTATTTATGCTCGATAGTGGGTTCATGCCTCTATTTAATCTAGGAGAGCGACAGAAACCTCTAAGGTTGTAGATGTGCTATTGCTACTAGGGGGAAAACAACATTCATATGCTCAAGGGCATATGCTTTGTTTACATTACACACTTTGCTTAATGCAGTTATCTATTGTTCACAACTTAATACTTGTGGAGTTCTCGGATTGATTCGCCACAAGTGGATTATTAGTCATAGATGCAGTTGGATGGTGGTCTATGTACCTTGTTGTAATGCCCAGAGTAAATCTCCTAGTGATCCGTCGACGTGCACGTTATCTTTATTCTATCAATTGCCCAACTGTAATTTGTTTACCTAGTGACAAGGGTTAACTCGATAAATGTCCTAAATGAAGGACTTAGGATCGGGGAGATAGGGCGTCGGATGAACTCGAAGGTAAAGTTAGTCGAAACAGGTGTATATCAAAAGTAAACTTGGGTGTTGAACCTTGCTTGCTTTCAATCTGTCCCACGCCGTCCCCTCCTAGCCCCTATATATAGATGGCCAGGTCTCGGGGATCAGGTAGGGTCCGATACAGATTACAATATCGATATACGGTAAGAACTTGTATTTTGACTAGTATTACAATTGGGCCTAGCTTAACGGGCCTCAGGGGTACTCAAGTGACAGGCTCTAATATCTATACCCTTGTCAGTAGCCTCTGAGATTCTACCAGAATTGCAGATTCAGGTTGAATCTCTAATCTTTAAATCTTTGACTTGATCAACTCTTTATATCTTCAAATCTTCGACTTGGTCCTTCGACTTATTTTCATGACAATATCTCGCAAGGGGTTTTGATGAACAAGCCTGACAACTCTGACGGATCAAGAGGTCAGTTAACTGCCAGAACAGATACTTGCCACCTACTTCAAATTCAATCCCCTTGGACTTGAATTCGGGAGACTGGTCAAACCCACTCTATTGCCGCATTTAGGACTTACAAAGAATGAATCCCAGTAATTCTCAGGGTACCCAGTGCGTCCACCAGGATTTTCTTCGTGTCATAGACACGGATACATAGCAGCAGAGCGCATCCATGTGCATATACCAGGCCACACAAGACGGATCCCGGGGTCTTACCTTCGTGATAAATCACGGCATTCGAGTTTTGTTGCGATAACGCAACTTGAGAATCACATGTCGCAGTCTTATTTGACTGATGTAATATCCAAAATCTTTTTGAATTTATATTAACTTCTCATGAGTAGCTCCCGATGGGAGTAATCTCTCTATATTTCGTCGACTATGTAGTCGTAGTTCCATTGTTGTCGAAATGTTGGCGACTCATACCGTATCAACTAATTCCTTAACCGTAGCTTCTTCATCTTTATTGTTGCTTCTCTATTTTCTATCGGGTGCGCGCTCAGTGCTCCCGATGGGAGTAGCCCCCGAGGCTATAGCCGAGAAATTTTTCCCGGGTATAGGCTCAAAGGATATAAATTCTTCCTAGTACACTTATTACCTTTTCTTTTTCCCTTGAAGTCATAAGCCCCCGAGTCCAAGGCAAGGTTTCCCGTACTTTCTTTGATATATTCTTCTTATTATCGTCTGCTATGTGCAGAATTTACCTCCTTTGTAAATATTTTATGGGCCTTGTTTTCGCGGAGGCCCGTTAATATGTGCTTATAAATAAAGCACACTTGGCGAGGGTAAAATACCCTAAGCAGATTCCTCCTCCGCTGCATCATCTTCTTCTTCATCTAGGGTTTCTTTTCTGCAATTTTGTCCCCATGGATGATGCAGATGGGACCCATCTGAACCTCGGCTTCCCGATGGCGCCACGGGGTCGTGGCCGCCCTCGTGGCAGCAAGAATAAGATAGCACCAACTGTTGTAGGATCTTTGTCGTCCGCTCCAATGAAGCAGCGTCCCGGCCGCCCGGCCGGGAGGAAGAATAAACCAAAGGTGCCTCGCGCTATCCCAGGTCCAAGCGCACCTCCTGGTAACACTTCTCCTTCTCAGCCGAGGATATATTCCTTTTTCTGTATTGTCGGCGCACAGTGCCGTGAAATTCAACGGCTGCCACTAAAGTTCACCAAGTTCATGGATGGGCGGGAGTTGCGTGAAGCAATTCTTCGTGAACATTCTGGGGGAGGAACTCCCTACGAGGTGGAAGTCTGGTATGACGGCGCTAGCAAACAGTACTTCAAGGGCGGCTGGTCATAGTTTGTGGATGATCACGACATCCAACAAGGTTTCTTCATGACCTTCGACTTTCATATTGGCACGTCGAAGTTTGACGTGAAGATCTTCGACGGTACTCAATGCCAGAAGGAGTACGAGGCTAAAGTACACTTCCACTAGAATCTCCTTATGTAATCTCCTTTTCGAGTTACCTCTTTGTCGTGCTAGCTGTAATGGATAATCGTATTTGGTTTTATGCTTGGTATTTAATAGACCATGGGAACAAATCGTCGTTCTGAGGTACGCTATATATATTATCGGGTTCTTTTGAACCAATTATATTGTTTGAAGAATATCGGGTTGTTTCACAACCTAGTAGTATGTCTTTAAAGATCTCCATATTGTATTGAACTTTCTTTCGTACGACCCGAGGGTTAAAGCCCCCGAGTGGAAAAGTAAAATATTTGTATAATTTGGTCGAGTTAACCCAAGGAACCCGACCTGTGGCCTCATGTTCTGGGTTCAGAGGGTCAACTCAAAGTTACTGATGTCACTAGATTTCTTCTATGCGTAAAAACACCATAGCTGCTCCGCATTCCACGGGTTGCTTTCATCTTTTCCCGTTTTCTTGTCTTGTAGTCGATAAGCTCCTCCTGGTATTACTTCTGTGACGATGTAAGGTCCCACCCAAGGGGACTCTAACTTGTCGTGGCTGTCTTGCTTGAGTCGTAAGACTAAATCTCCCACCACAAACGATCACGGACGAACTCGACTACTATGGTAGTTCCGCAGGCTCTGTTGATACTGTGTGGCTCTTTCCAGTGCTTTATCTCTTGCTTCATCCAGTGCATCGATGTCATTTTGTAACACTTCTGTTGAGGTTACTTCGTCGTATGTCGTCACTCTTGGAGCTTCGTGTGTAATCTCGACTGGAAGCACGGCTTCTGCGCCGTGGACCAGGAAAAAGGGAGTTTCTTGAGTAGCTGCGTTAGGCGTAGTTCTTAGACTCCAAAGAACGGAGGGCAATTCGTCTACCCAAGAACTCTTGGCTTTCTCGAGAGGTGCTAAGAGCCTCTTTTTTACCCCGCTGCATATTAGGCCATTGGCTTTTTTGACTTGCCCGTTTGTCTTCGGGTGCGCTACAGATGCAAACTTGAGTTTGATTCCCAAACCTTCGCAGTAATTCTTGAATTCCTTTAAAGTGAAGTTTGTCCCATTGTCTGTGATGATGCTGTATGGTATACCGAAGCAAAACACTATCAACTTAATGAAATTGATTGCTGCTGTCGAATCTTGAGTTGTTACCGGGGCCACTTCCACCCACTTGGTAAATTTGTCGACTGCCACTAGCATGTAGATATGCCCTCCTGGCTAGGATTTGTGCAACTTCCCTACCATATCGAGGCCCCATTGTGCAAAGGGCCAAGACAATGGTATTGGATGTAACTCTGCTGCTGGCGTGTGTGGTCGAGACGCGAATCTTTGACATGCTTCACACTTTCAAACTATATCTTTTGCGTCTTCGATGGCTGTTAGCCAATAGAATCCTGCTCGAAACGCTTTTGCCGCGATTGCCCTGCTGCTAGCATGATGGCCACACACTGCGACATGTATATCTTTTAATATTACTTGTCCTTCTTGAGGCGTTATGCAACGCTGCAGGACGCCAGTTATGCTCTTTTTGTATAATTTCCCCTGCAACACGACAAATGCTTTCGATCGTCGAGTTATTCTTTTGGCTTCCACTGCATCTTCTGGTAACTTCTTATTTATCATGTATGCGAGATAGGACTGCATCCAGGTTTCTTCTATCATCATGACTTCTTCAGGTTCTGGTGTACTCTCGTCATTTTTCACACCAGCCCCCGAACCTACTGCAGTAGTCGAGCTTTGGACGCTTTTTATCGATCTTTCCACTATTTCTTCCCAGAAGACTCCAGATGGCACGGGCAGGCACTGTGACCCGATATTTGCCAGATTGTCGGCTTCTTCGTTGTTGTTTCTGCTGACGTGCGAGACTTCGCACCCATCGAATGTTCCTTCGAGATAGTGATATAAGTTCTTGTAGGCCATCATGTTGTCATTGATTGTGTCGCCACTACTAGGAAAACAACTATAGGTGGAAGACTTACCCGTAGCGCATACAGCAAGTGGTGCGCTGCGGCTATTTAGCCGTAGCGCACCCTGCACAGTGCGCTGCTGCTATACACATTACCCGCAGCGCACCAGAGCCAAGCGTGCGCTACGGGTATTCGTAGACCTAGACGGCCGTTTTCCCTCAGCTTACCCGTAGCGCACCTTTTGTGAATGCGCTACAGGTAGTTAGTGTTACCCGTAGCGCATTCACAAAAGGTGCGCTACGGGTAAGCTGAGGAGAAACATATAGGCATAATCCCAGGTTACCCGTAGCGCATTGTGTAGACATGCGCTGTGGGTATATGTTCTCTACCCGCAGCGCATGTCTACCCAATGCGCTATGGGTAACCTGGGATGCTTATTTTTAAGGCATGAAGCCACCTAGCACCAATCATTGCCCCCCTTCTTCCCCCTCCATTCACCACTAGATCTGGTCGTCCCCCTCCTCCTCCCCAACCTAATTTCACCATTCTTCCATCTATTTTAGCTTATTAAAGCTACTTTGGTTGGTAGATATATGAGTGCAATGTCTACTAACATTTAGATATCACTTTATTTCTATCTTGTCCACACACACTCTCTCGTTCTCTCGTGTCGCGGTATCGTCTATAATAGGTGAGTAATATGAGGACATTGGTGTGTGGCATCGGTGTTTGTATGCCCTACGGGTATGCTTGTAGGTGTGTCATTGTTGTTTGTACATATGCATGCTTGTGGCATCGGAACATGTTTGTATGTATGAATTCTTATTTGTTTGGATCCAAATATGATGATTTACCGATGGTGCCAATGTTGTTATGCCGAAATGTTGATTTACTTCCATTTCGGTATATTTTGGCACCACGGATAGGTCCATTTTTAGGCAAGGTCATGCCGAAATTTTTGGATGACTATGTGTGTATTTGGCCGGTTCTAAGATATTCTCTTGCTCTATATATATGTATACCAGGAAACCATGGTCCGGTCGATGAATGAAGGCACAGTGGCAAGATATATGAAAGCCGCAACGCATGACATGATTCAAAATAACCAGACGGAGATAAAGTGTCCGTGTCACAAATGCAAACTGAAGTGCTATATCGACCCTTATTCCGGACAACTGCAGAGCCACCTGCTCTCTCGCGGTTTCATGGATGGCTACACTCAGTGGATAAGTGACGAAGATGATGACAACGTCCATGGAGCGGCGATGGGAAATGATGAGGAAGGGCATGGTGGTGACGAAGATTTTCTCGGGCATGATGAAGGCGGAGAAGATGCCGGACATGGTGGAGAAGATCAAGATGCCGGACATGGTGAAGAAGATCAAGATGTCGGACATGGTGAAGAAGATCAAGATGCCAGACATGGTGAAGAAGATCAAGATGCCGGAGCAGATGGAACACCATCAGGTAGCTGGGTGCAGAACCCTTATGTTCAAGCACTACTTCTCAAGCAGACAAGCAACGCGCGGGATGCCGCTAGAGAGAAAGCCAAGCTGGCGAGCCTAGAGAAGGACGCGGATACTCCATTGTATGCAGGATGCAGGCCCGGGGATACACGTTTGGATGTCACGCTCAGGGCACTACAGATGAAGGCAAGACACAAATGGACCGACAAAAGCTTTGACGAAAACATGGCATTCTGGCAGGAGCGTCTTCCCGAGGGGAACAAGTGTCCAACTAGTATCGAGGAGGCCAAGAAAATCGTGTGCCCTCTTGATTTACCTCACGTGAGATACCATGCTTGCATTAATGATTGCATCATTTATCGGCGAGAAGATGCGGAGAGAAACACATGTCCGGTGTGCGACGCATCTCGATACAAGAGTGGGAAGAAAGCTCCTCGAAAGGTAGTATGGTACTTTCCGATCACTCCTCGTCTACAGCGATATTTCGCAGACCCTAAGAAAGCAAAGCTTATGCGCTGGCACGCGGAAAGGAAGAAGCCAAAAGATGATGACGATGATGATCAGGAGGACATGATACTGAGACACCCTTCAGATGCTAGCCAGTGGAAGGCATTGGACATCGAGTGCCCAGAATTTGGTAATGATCCAAGGAACGTCAGGTTGGGTGTGAGCACCGATGGACTCAATCTGTTTGGCAGCCAGAGCAGCACCCATAGCACCTGGCCCGTATTTGTATGGATGTACAACCTACCCCCCTGGCTGTGCATGAAGAGGAGGTACATACAAATGACTATGCTAATTCAAGGTCCAAAACAACCGGGAAATGACATCCAACTGTATCTCGGTCTGCTGACAGAGGAACTAGCCACGTTATGGGACACACCACCCAATACATGGGACGCCGTCGCACAAGATTATTTTCCTATGAGAGCCGCGTTGGTCACGACGGTGCATGACTATCTCGGTTGCGGATATGTCTCGGGGCAGGTGGTCCACGGATATTGTGCATGTATTCGGTGCATGGATGACACAACATATCACCAGCTACAGAAAGATCCCGGTTCTTCGAAGACCGTGTTCCTTGGGCATCGAAGGTGGCTTCGCAAGGATGACCCATGGAGAAAACGCAAAGATCTGTTCAATGGTAAAATTGAGATCCGAGATCCCCCATGTCTAAGGAGCGGCGACGAAATCGATGAGTTGTTGACAAGTTGGCCAGAGTGCCCTGCACCGGGAAAGAAGCGAAAGGCGCCCAAGCCGCTCCTGAAGGTATGGAAAAGGAGGTCTGTTTTCTGGGATCTGCCTTACTGGAAGATCCTCCGCATGCCCCATAGCCTTGATGTCATGCATATCACAAAAAACGTGTGCGAGAGTCTGCTTGGCACCCTTCTCAACATGCCTGATAGGACCAAAGATGGACCGAAAGCAAGGCACGACTTGGCATTTATGAAGATCAGGGAAGAACTTCACTTAGGACGATCTGATGATGATGACGATAATGATGAGGAGACCGAAGGTCGTCGCAAGGGATTAAGGGCCAAGAGGAACGACTATCACTGCCCCGCTTCGTGCTTCACTCTAAGTCCTCAGGAGATCGAGCAGTTTTTCAACTGCCTCCTAGGAGTCAAAGTTCCCTACGGTTACTCGGGCAAGATAAGTAGATACCTAGACAAAGCGAAGCAGAAGTTCAGCGGGATGAAGTCTCACGACTGTCACGTGCTGATGACGCAGATACTTCCGGTTGCAATTCTAGGAATAATGGACGAGCACGTCCGCAAAACGTTGTTTGGCCTCTGCAACTTTTTCGACGTCATCTCTCGGAAGTCAATTAGCCTGAGGAAACTTCACAGGCTACAGGAAGAGATCGTGGTGATTCTATGTGAGCTAGAGATGTACTTCCCGCCTGCATTCTTTGATATTATGGTACATATGCTCATCCATATCGTGGAGGATATCGTCCAACTCGGGCCGATGTTCCTGCACAGCATGATGCCGTTTGAAAGGATGAATGGTGTCATCAAAGGATACGTTCGCAATAGATCATGTCCCGATGGAAGCATAGCCAAGGGCTTCCTGACCGAAGAGTGCATCTCCTTCTGCACGAATTATCTTAACATCGAAAACCCTGTTGGTCTGCCCGTCAACAAGCACCTTGACAGGATCGATGGATGGGGTCACCGCGAGGGTCGTCGTGAAATGCATATCGACTTCACTGGTCGACGCGCCGACTTTGATAGAGCAAACCTAGTCGCGCTACAGCACATGCAACTGATCGACCCTTGGGTAGAAGAGCACAAAAGCTTTATTGCGAATAAGTATAGTGACAGGGGCGAGCAGAGGACGGAAGGAGCAATAATCAATGAGCACAACTCCAATTTCACGCGTTGGTTCAAGGACAAGCTTCTAGCTAATCCCCCACCAATGCAATCTTCCGAGGAAGAAAAACTCATATTCGCCTTGTCACAGGGAGCTGAACACTACCTAATGACCTATCAGGCATATGATATCAATGGCTACACATTTTACACTGAGGAAAAGGATAGTAATTGCGATTACCAGAACTCAGGGGTAACGATGGAAGCCTACACCGGTGATGTCAAGCAAAGATACTACGGAAGGATCGAGGAGATCTGGGAGCTGAGCTACGCTGGGGAGAAGGTGCCGATGTTTCGTGTTAGATGGGCCAAAAACGTCGTAAAAGAAGACCGGTATTTCACCACCATGGTTATACCCGAAGCCAAATCCAAGACTGCCGGTGCAAACGTCACCGCTAAAAATAAGCCATGGGTACTGGCAAGCCAAGTGGACCAATGCTTCTTCATTACCGACCCGCCAAAGCCTACCCGGGTTGTCGTGAGAAGAGGCAAAAGGAACATCATCGAAATGGATGGAGTCGCCAACGAGCAAGACTTTGACATGTACGGTGACCCGAAGATGGAAGATGAAAGCGATGCCGATGAACCATACACAACAAGAAGAAGCCGGACCACCCAACCTAAAGGTCTACCGTTCAAGAGAAGAAGTCTCGCGGTTCCAGGGCTTAATTATTCAACATTGACAAAGAAGGGCAAAAAGATTGTGAAACGGTAGCAAGCTTGACCGTGTGTGTGGGCATATTATTATTATGTATCACTTATCCATTTTTGGACCAAACTAGACATGTAACTTATATTTTGTATCATTTATCAATCACTTTTGTATTTTTGGCATGATACAAAAATATTATGTGTACTAACATTGTACGGCTAAGATTATGCAAAAGTTAACGTACGGTTAAGATTCAGATATAATTAAACGTTTCGGGAAGAGAAAACGTAACCTATGCTAACACGTTCTTTCACGGGAGATACGGGGAAGCTAACACCTTACACGGGAGATATAAAATCATAAAATACATCTTGATCTACTGCCGCATCACGAGAATATCGTGCTTTCCTGTCGAAACCATAGGCATCAGATCGAAGCAGAATCGAGATGCTGGTCGTCGGGCCAACTTAGCGTCCTCGCGCGGCCAAATCCGGCACCACCTACTGGTGGCCGGTGTTGTGGTCGACGGTTATTGAAACTGATCGAGGCATTGCGTTCCTGACAACTTCAATCATCTTCTTTTGACGAAAATTTGGAATAACCCTTGCAAGATGGAATCAGACAGTGGAGGCATGGTGACTAAAACAACAGCAGGAAAACTATAATGGCGGTGGCGCGCGGTGGGAGATTCTGAATTTCTGATGGCCCGAGCGTTAATGGACAAAATAAATCATCGTGGTACAGCGAGATGGCTGCCGTCCGAGAAGAACTCCAACAGCCTGATCTTACCGTGGAAAAGGATCTTGGTGTCGTTCTGGCTGGGTTCCTAGAATTTCTTCTGCTGGAGCATGGATCTTGAATTCAAGGAATCCGATGGCCCAAGCGTTACTGGATGAAAGAAGTCATCCCCGTACAACGAGTTGGCTGCCATCCGTGGAGAACTCCACCCACCTGATCTTTGCGTGGGAAACGATCTTGGTATCATTCTGGCCGCCGTTGATTGAATACACAAATCCCAGAATTTCTTCTCCCGGAGCATTGATTTTGAATTCAAGGAATTGGTACACTTGCATGTCCATGGCGAACATGACCGCATTGCCAGGCAGTAATATGGAGTTAAAGTGATATCATAGAAGACAGCTACGCGCTGACGATTGATGCCAGAAGCGAAACGTGAAGCTTGCAAGTGCATCGTGTTGTGTTGTATCCAAGTCAGAAGACGAAGGAGATCTAAGCCTGCAGACAGGCTCCAACCGTGACTAAGTTGAGGTAAGGGATGTACTCCAACTATGAAAGGTTTCTTATTAGGCTAATCGAGTCTGGTTTGATAGGCTCTACATTAATCCATGAGTGGAGCTGATTCATCAACCTTTCCCGCTGCTACGCTAGCAGACATTAGCCAAGCGACCTGTCTGGTAAGTAATTTTATTTCATATTATTCTGTTCAGCTATTTTCTCAAACGATGAATGGCAGGTCTTTCATATTAGTTGGATCCATGGCATCAAAGGCAACCTATGACATATAATATTAGGAGGTAGATATAGCAAAAAAAAGTAAACTAAGAATCTACTTCTCTTGCCTAAAAATGTACCTTTAGCAAGACACCTAAAAAATAAATACATCGTAGAGATCTTTGCTGCTTCTCGCCCGGAAACCGACCGTTGTTTCTCTTCATGTAGCAGTTAATATATATGAGAATCACAACAAAAGCCGATGGAATTAGCAATATGTTTTTTATATAAATTATTATTTTGTTATTAACAGTTAGGAAAATACATTATTTTTCAAATAGTCAATATATATATGAGATTGGGAACAAAAGTTGATGGAATTAGCAATATGGTTTTCATACCAACTCCAAAGAGTAATTTCGGACTGAATTTCTATTTACTATTTTGTGATTAAAAGATAGAAAAATAGCTATTTTATTCACAGTTGAGATATCTGAGATCTCGAATAACGTCGATGGAATTAGCAATATGATTCTCATAGCAACTCCAGGCAGGAAGCCCCACAATAGTGAATGAGAGGTAAAGTTTAATAGAAATTACCTATTAGATACATGGATAAATTCCATTGTCGTACATTGTAATATTGGCATATGTAAAAGCATGTGAAGGTATCCGATAAAAAAAAATGTGTCCATGATTCCGTTCTTGGTCAAATTATTCAATTAAAAATTAATGTAATGATTTCTGAGGGACAAGGTTGCGTAATTCAGTTGGTTTCTCATCGGACGTGACTTTTGCAATGACAATTGTGCACCGTGTGCAATAAGAACTCCAACAGAAAGATGGATCCTGTTTTGTCTAGAAGAACTCTTATCTCTACCAAAAAGGCTCCCATCTCTTTTCCTCATATAAGGCGTGACTGGGATTGCTCCGCTCTGATCAACTTGGCGGTGATTTCAGCCTGGGAGTTGTAGATGACGAAACTAGCTCAAGAGGATCAGCAATCGCGCCCCAGCTAAGCGACCATGTATGTCAAGGAGGCGTTTTGGATCGCTGGCGACACCAAGGAGCAAACATCACTGCCACGGCTGTTTGCATGAGCTATGCTTGATTATGTTGTTATCACGCCCATGGACTCAAGCAGTCTGGAGCGGCTGAGATTTAAAGAGAAAAGAAGCGTGAACTTCGATGTTCCAAGGGATCCCTTGATCTTTAGTTTGCAGTCAAAAGTCACAAAGCTAAATCAGAATCACGTTGGGAAGTCTTGATCGTACTGGAATATGTGAGCTCAAAAATTTGACCATATTGTAAGATCTGATTAAGACGAACAGACGAATATTCCATGGTAGCCATCCCATGCAGTTCGGCGCATAAATTATAGCAATTGATAGCAAGCCTTCCATCGCGGCGAAGGACCAGACAGGCAGCTTCATCGGCGAGCAAACTCAGGTGGTGACCAAGGCCGCCACAGACACCGCCGATGCCGCCAAGCAGAAGGCCGGCTAGAAGCGCAGTTTATCCAAGACAAGGCTGCCGACGCGGTGCAGTATGCCAAGGGCCCCGCTGCCGCCGACAAGGAGGCCACCACCGGCAACGTCTGCAGCGAGCGTGGTAGATTTGCCGCACATATCGTGCACCGTCAAAATTGAAGAACTTCTTTTTTTCAAAGACGAATTGAAGAACTATGGCAGTCGACAGATAATGGTGTTATATTCTGATCCAAATTCTATAAAGTAGAGGCCAACTTCTGACGAGCGGAGCGAGGCCCGTCGCCGGGAGGCTTGGGCCGAGTGGATCGTTGCCACCGTCTATATATACTCCTTGTAAGCCGCCGGCTAGGGTTTATCGCATCATAAGATAGCCCACGGCGTTTGTAAACATACACCCGATATAGTGAAGTTTTGCTGGCTGGCGCCCGTGGTTTTTACCTCTCTTTGTTGGAGAGGGTTTTCCACGTTAAAATCTTGTGTCTCCGTGCTGTGATTTCTTTTTCGTTCTTTGTTATTGCCTATCGCTTTTATAACAAGTGGTATCAGAGCCCCAGGTTTCTAATCTAGGGTTTGCGAGATGGCGTCTTTGAAGTTCGATCTGCCGCAGCTGGATTATACCACAAGGTTCTCCCTGTGGCAAGTGAAGATGAGGGCGATCCTCGCCCAAACTTCAGATCTCGATGATGCGCTCGATGGTTTCGGAAAGAAACCGGTTGCGTCATGGACAGAGGAAGAAAAGCGGAAAGACCGTAAGGCTTTGTCTTTGATTCAACTTCATCTATCCAATAATATTTTGCAGGAAGTGTTGCAAGAGAAATCTGCAGCGGCCCTATGGCTGAAACTGGAATCGATCTGCATGTCAAAGGATCTAACCAGTAGATTGCAAGTGAAGATGAAGTTGTTCCAGCACAAGTTGCAGGAAGGTCAGTCGGTGATGAATCACCTATCGATCTTCAGGGAGATCGTTTCCGACTTACTGTCCATGGAGGTAAAATATGAGGATGAAGATCTAGCACTTCTTCTGTTAGTCTCATTGCCTAGTTCCTTTACGAATTTTCGTGACACCATATGTATAAGTCGTGATACACTAACCCTCACCGAAGTTTATGAGGCTCTCCATCAAAGGGAGAAGATGAAATCTATGGTGCAGGCTGAAAGTTCGTCCTCCAAGGCGGAGGCATTAGAGGTCCGATGCAGGCCTGAGCAGCGAGACAACTACCACCACCACAACAACAGAGATAAGAGTAAGACCGACAGAGGTCGCTCAAAGTCCAAGGGACGTGACAAGTTCTGCAGGTATTGTAAGAAACCTAGCCACAATATTGATGATTGTTGGAAGTTGCAGAACAAGGAGAAAAGAAACGGAACTTACCAACCGAAAAACAATGATGGTAATGGTAAGGTTGCCGTAGCCTCGGGTAAAGGTGAGGTTGCTGTTGTTGCTGGTAGCGATAGTTCTGATGGTGATTGCTTAGCTGTTTTTGCTGCATGTGTTTCATGTGATGATGAATGGATTCTTGATACCGCATGTTCGTTTCATATTTGCTGTAACAAGGATTGGTTCAGTTCTTATGAGTCTGTGCAGACTGGAGATTTTGTGCGTGTGGGAAATGACAACCAGTGCGACATTGTTGGCGTTGGTTCTGTTCAGATAAAGACCCATGATGGGATGACACGCACGTTGACTGGAGTGAAACACATACCCTCTATGGCGAGGAATTTGATCTCTCTTAGTACCCTGGATTGTGACGGGTACAAGTACAAAGGTGGGGACAAACGTCTGAAGGTATCATCAGGTTCTCTCATTGTTATGATTGGTGATATGAATTCTGTGAAATTATATGTCCTTAGAGGTAGCACTTTGCCTGGTATTGCTGCTGCTGTTAGTTCTGTTGATTCTAATAAGACTAACCTTTGGCATAAGCGTCTTGGACATATGAGTGAGCTTGGCATGGCAGAATTGGCGAAGAGAGAGCTAATTGATGGCTGCGACTTGAGTAAGTTTGAGTTCTGTGAGCATTGCATTTTTGGTAAGCATAAAAGAGTTAAATTCAATGCTTCCGTTCATACCACCAAAGGCATTTTAGACTATGTGCATGCTGATGTTTGGGGCCCGTCCCGTAGAACTTCTAATGGTGGTGCTAATTACATGCTTACTATTATTGATGATTACTCAAGGAAAGTGTGGCCATATTTTCTGAAACATAAATCTGATGTTTTTCCTGCTTTTAAGAAGTGGAAAGTTATGGTAGAAACACAAACTGAAAGGAAGGTTAAGATACTCTGTACTGATAATGGTATGGAATTTTGTTCAAATGAATTTGATGAGTTTTGCAGCAACGATGGAATGGTAAGACATCACACCATCCCGTACACCCCTCAGCAGAATGGCGTGGCTGAACGCATGAATAGGACCATTATTTCGAGGGCTCGCTGCATGTTGTCTAATGCAAAGATGCATAGACGGTTTTGGGCTAAAGCAGCCTCCACCGCATGCTATCTCATCAACAGGTCACCTTCCGTTCCACTTGATAAGAAAACTCCCATTGAGGTATGGTCTGGTTCACCAGCTGATTATTCTGAGTTGAGAGTTTTTGGTTGCACTGCTTATGCTCACGTTGATAGTGGAAAGTTAGAGCCAAGGGATGTTAAGTGTATCTTCCTTGGTTATGGTTCAGGAGTTAAGGCATATAAATTATGGAATCCTGAAACCAAGAAAGTTTTGTTGAGCAAGAATGTCATTTTTAATGAGGCGGTTATGTTTTATGATAGTCCGTCTACTGATATTTCTGATGCTATTGATTCTCCTAATGTTTCTGATGATGAGCAACAGAGAATTGGCGTGCAGGTGGAGCACGCAAAGGAGAACCAAAATATGGTTCCTGAAACCAATAATGATGATGTTTATGTTCCACCTTCACCGCCTATTGTTCAGCAGCCATCACGGTCTATTGCAGCTAACCGTCCTAAGAGAAATATTGCACCTCCTAATCGTTTAATTGAAGAGTGTGATATTGTTCATTATGCTTTGAGTTGTGCTGAACAGGTGGAGCATGATGTTGAACCAGCTACGTACACTGAAGCCATTGCTTCGGTTGATAAGGAAAAGTGGCTAGGTGCGATGCAAGAAGAGATGCAATCGCTTGAGAAAAATGGCACATGGGATGTTGTGCGCTTGCCTAAACAAAAGAAGGCTGTCCGCTGCAAGTGGATATTTAAAAGAAAAGAAGGTTTATCTCCTAATGAGCCTCCAAGGTTTAAGGCAAGGTTAGTAGCAAAAGGTTTCAGTCAGATTCCAGGTGTTGATTATACTGATGTTTTCTCCCCAGTTGTGAAGCATACTTCTATTCGTGCTTTCTTTGGTATTGTTGCTATGCATGATCTTGAGCTTGAGCAGCTAGATGTTAAGACTGCTTTTCTGCATGGCGAGTTGGAGGAGGAGATATACATGGACCAGCCTGAAGGTTTCGTTGTGCCTGGCAAGGAGGATCTTGTTTGCAAGTTGAAGAGGTCCCTTTATGGTCTGAAACAGTCGCCACGACAATGGTATAAAAGGTTTGATTCATTTATGCTAGCACATGGTTTTAAGAGATCTCAGTATGATAGTTGTGTGTATATCAAGTTTGTTAATGGATCACCTATTTATTTGCTGCTATATGTTGATGATATGTTGATTGCTGCCAAGAGCATGAAAGAGATCACTACTTTAAAGGCTCAATTAAGTAGTGAGTTTGAGATGAAGGATCTTGGTTCTGCTAAGAAAATACTAGGCATGGAAATTAAGAGGGACAGAAAGTCTAGTTTACTATTTCTTAGTCAAGAAAAATACATTGAGAAAGTTCTTCATCGTTTTAATATGCATGATGCAAAGTTTGTTAGTACACCCATTGCTTCTCACTTTAAGTTGTCAGCTTTGCAATGTCCTACTTCTGAAGATGATATTGAGTACATGTCACGAGTTCCTTATTCTAGTGCTGTTGGTTCCTTGATGTATGCCATGGTTTGTTCCCGGCCTGATCTGTCACATGCTATGAGTTTGGTCAGTCGATACATGGCTAATCCTGGTAAAGAACATTGGAATGCTGTTCAGTGGATTTTCAGGTACCTTCGCGGCACATCTAAAGCTTGCTTGAAGTTTGGCAGGACTGGTGGGGGACTCGTAGGATATGTGGATTCAGATTATGCTGCCGACTTGGATAAGAGGAGGTCCCTCACAGGTTATGTGTTTACTGTTGGTGGATGTGCTGTTAGCTGGAGGGCTACCTTGCAGGATGTTCTAGCACAATCTACAACTGAGGCTGAGTACATGGCTATCAATGAAGCATGTAAAGAGGCTGTTTGGCTGAAAGGTCTGTTTGCTGAGCTTTGTGGAGATGATTCTTGCATTAAGTTATTTTGTGACAGTCAAAGTGCTATTTATCTTACTAAAGATCAGATGTTCCATGAGAGGACAAAGCACATTGATATTAAGTACCACTATGTTCGCCACGTGGTTGCACAAGGTAAACTGCAGGTATGCAAGATTAGTACTCATGATAATCCTGCTGATATGATGACAAAGCATGTTCATGTTGCTAAGTTTGAGCTTTGCTCAAGCTTAGTTGGTATAACTGTTTAGCCCAAGTGGCTGTTTGGCGCCAGCAAGTGTTTTCTTTATTTGTTCAGGAGATTGTTGAAGTTCATGCTACAAGGAATTTGTCTCAAGGTGGAGTTTGTTATATTCTGATCCAAATTCTATAAAGTAGAGGCCAACTTCTGACGAGCGGAGCGAGGCCCGTCGCCGGGAGGCTTGGGCCGAGTGGATCGTTGCCACCGTCTATATATACTCCTTGTAAGCCGCCGGCTAGGGTTTATCGCATCATAAGATAGCCCACGGCGTTTGTAAACATACACCCGATATAGTGAAGTTTTGCTGGCTGGCGTCCGTGGTTTTTACCTCTCTTTGTTGGAGAGGGTTTTCCACGTTAAAATCTTGTGTCTCCGTGCTGTGATTTCTTTTTCGTTCTTTGTTATTGCCTATCGCTTTTATAACAAATGGCAATGTCCATCGGCCAAAAGATGATGCCAGCGTCTTCATGACATCGAGGCTCAATGGCTGAGAGATAAGCACGTCACGACGGACATAGCTAGAGGCGAAAGGACCATCGCGAGTGCCCATGAATTTTTTAGATGATTCACGCTCATTTGGAGACCAATCGACTTATGTCAATCCATATCATCTCACACAAGAATACTGTGGATGATTAGTTAATCTTCTTGCATAAACTATATTACGTTCAGCATTATCTTGGGAGGTTGGACAATATTTCTTTTTAAATTAGTACCGTATAAGTACAATTAGGAATCATATAATAGATTAATAGATATAATTTGTAGTAGGTTGATAATTAACAAGCAAGCTTTCTATGTGAAACTGAAACATGAAGGCAAACAATGAAAATATATTTCAATTGGAACTCTATAAAATCCAAAGATTGACACATTCGCGTGCAAATTATATACCTAATTAGTAGCTAAATTCACTTACTGAAATATTTAAACAACTTCACACAAAAGCATATATATATACTTGATTAAAGTTCCTCGGGACTAGCCGCGCAAATGCGCGGGTCACCCAGCTAGTTTAGTTTATAATATATATTGTAATATATTATAATGTAATAACATGTTAAAAAGTCAATTAAAAAAAACCAAACTAGACATGTAACTCATATTTTGTATCATTTATCAATCACTTTTGTATTTTTGGCATGATACAAAAATATTATTTGTGCTTATTTACTTTATAATATATATTATAATATATAAGAATGTAATAACATGCTAAAAAGTTAATTAAAAAATAAAACAAAAAAATTTGGGTCCCAGGACTCGAACCTGGAACCTCGGGGTTTAGAACAGACAGGCCGGCCGAAGCCACTAGGGTAGTGAGAAGCTTGTGTCTTACACAGCTTCGTTTATTTTTAACCTATCTCTCTTATTAGCCGTAGCGCATCTTCACCCCCGTGCGCTACAGGTAATATTACCCGTAGCGCACCAGCCCCCCGTGCGCTATGGCTATGGTGCTTCATAGCCAACCCCCACGCCCCTCTTCTCCCCGGCCAGATCGACCACTTCTCTGCCAAACCGCCGCCACTCTCCTCGCTCGTCGTCGCCAGCCGCCGTCGCCACCCAGTCGCCACCCCAACACCTGCCGCCATCGTCGAAGGAGAAGGAGACACCGCCACCGTCGCGCCACCATCCCTGCAGAGGAGGAGCCCCACCGGCTGCCGCCTCCGCAGATCGAGGAGCAAGCCTCGACGCCCCGCAGATCGACGAGCAAGCCGCGACGAGCAAATCGCTTCGCCTCTCCCGGATAGGTAAGCCTCCCGCCGCCACCTCCCTATCTCGCCCCCTCGCCCGCCGCCACCTCCTCCCTAACTGCATCTGGCTGCTTATCCACTGGTGTACTGAAACGCACTTATTGCTAGCAGCGGACGGCAACGAACGAGGAAAAAAGTTCAAACTATTTCTATGAGCTCGTTGAACTTCTAGTAGATACCAGATCTAGTAACCGTGTTGCGTTTGAGTTTTACTACCCATTCACGCACCTTATCTGTAGCCCGAGATCTTTTTCTTTTACTAGATGGATCTTGTAGACCATCTCACTATGATTGACAAGACGCACAAGAAATCCAAATTGCTTGGCAATATTCCTAGATTTGGCTGGAAACGAGTAAATCTTGGTTGGGGACAAGTGAAGGTTCTCCTATGTCAGTGATCAGCAGAAGAAGTATTTGTTGCCCAATGCATACGATTTTTATCTGATTTGCATCATGTTTCATGTCTAAATATAGCATACTATTTATTCATTTCATCACCTTATTAACTGCCACTCGGAGCCTCATGGTTAGGTTACAAATGAAGAAAACTGTTGTTCTAAGACCAATAATAAAATAAATAAATAAAGTGATAACTTAATATTGTAAAAATGTGAGACACAACACATTAAGCGGCGTTGCAGCATTGCGGCGACATTATACCATGTAAAGCCGCCAAACACATTAAGATCATCTTTGTATACAATTATTTTAGATATATCTCGCACTATATAAGATCATCTCAAATTTTAAGATGTACCATGTTATGGTACACCCAGTGACGGATCCTGGATTTGAATAACTTTTTTCTCTTCTCCATCAATAGATCACCAGCTGCCTTGTAGTATATAATTCTGGGTATATAATTCTCGGCATGTAAATTTGGGAGTTTTTTGAAGAGGAGTCTTATATGTAAACCTGGGAGGCATATATGTAAATCTGTGAGTCTTATAAGTTATTCTGGGAGGCTTATATGTAAGTCTGGGAGTTTTTTATTTGCAACCATGTAATTCTGGACATATCTGGTTCATTAAAGTGAGGTTATTTGTTATGCATATTGAAGTGATTGCTGCCATTATATGAATTTTGCAGCTGCTGCTTGCTGCTTGTTGCTTGCTGCTGCTTGCTGTGAATTTTTGCTGCTGCTGCTTGCTGCTTGCTGCTGCTGCTTGCTGCTGCTTGCTGCTGCTGCTTGCTGCTGCTTGCTACTGCTTGCTGCTTGCTGCTGCTGCTTGCTACTGCTTGCTGCTTGCTATGAATTTTTGTGCAGGGGATTCAAATGAGTGCCCATTTAGCAATGAAATGTCGATTTACTTCCGTTTCAGCAAAAATGGGCACTCCCTATGTCCAAAAAACAGCATAGGTCATGCCGGATTTTTTCGTGAATTATTGTATTAACTTGTAGCATTTTCTTTATTTAGTGTGAACATGGCCGACAACGAGGAAGCCAGTGATTCTGCCAAGCCATTCTGAAAGTTGTCCCAAGAATTGGAAGAAGAGGAGATGATGAATGTAGAGGTAGAGGAGAGGAAGGAAGAAGAGGAGATGGAGGGCGCAGATCCCGATGATATGGATGTAGAAGAAGACGATATGGATCAGGGTGCCGACGACACCACTACCACCACATCTGGCGGTGAAGATGGTACCCAACGGAAGAAGAAGAAGCCACGGAAGGATAGGAAGGATCGGCGCCCAAACCAGCTGCTGACCAACCGACAAGCAATCACACAAGTGTCGGAGAATGGGTATCCTCTGGCGCCTGAGGACGTTGTGGCCGGGTACGGAGGGCAAGTCGCGTGCATCCTCCAAAACACTGTCCCGCTCAACACCGAGAACCTGAGGAGTGAGGAGAACGAGCATTACCGCAGGGTGAAGAAAATGATCCTCAAGGGTAAAACATTTGAGGAGGTCAATAAGAGCAACCCGACGGTCACGGAGGCGGACTATGATGAGATGAAGCTCAAGTGCGACCCCAACGACATACGTACCAAGGAAAAGAGTGACTGGGGGAAGAACTTGCAGTCTAAGAACTTGGGTGTCCACAACCTCGGTAGCGGCGGTTACCGAGGGAAGGATAAGATATGGGCGTGAGAGGACGCAGAATATGCGGCAAAGGGCATCGAAAACCCTTGGCTCAGGATCGAAGATCCGACGGCCAGGGCAGTAATTAGGTCCAAGTACCATTGGGACCCGAAAACTAAGCAACTAACCACGGATCCGAAGGTGAAGAAGTTTGAGGAGATTCTGCTAGCTGAAGAAAAGGCATCTCATACGTCGTCATCCCAGGGTTCGACCACCACTGGGTCGTCTAGGTGGGACACACCTTTGAATAGAGCTGTGAATGTGATAAAGGGACGGCCAAAGTTGAAACCGCCGACGTCAGCTGGCCGTGTGCTCGGCGAAGGATTGTCCGTGAAATGGTCGGACAAGTTTGGCAAGCCAGAAAGGGGAAAAAAGTCACTCAATACGGATGAAAGCCGCGAGCTTCAAGAACTTAGGGAGAAAGTGGCACAGATCCCAGAGCTTGTCGAAAAACAAGTTCAAGAAAAGATGACCTCGTTCATCCCTACCATTGTTGAAGCGCTTGGGAGTTGGGAAGCGGCCGGTCGAGTTGGGCCGCCCCCGATACCCAGCATGGGCAGCAACTCAAACAACGCCGCGGCGCCGAACGTATGACCGGCCGCCAACACCGCGGCGCCAAACGTATTGGTGACACCCGTCGCCAACATCGCGGCACCGGAGATTAATGCAGCGGCAGGTACCGCGCAACGAAGCACTCCATCCGTGACCTGCACGCCGACATACGTCGGCGGTCCTTCTACAGCAGCCGAGCTCGACGCTGTCAAGGTAACTAAGCGGCGGTGGCTCAACTTACACTTTCCGCATTGTGTAACCTATACACTTGCATAACATCTGGCCTACACCACCTGTTTTCGCAGGCCGCGGGCGCCGACGTTCCTTGCACTCTCCTACATTACATCGATGGCGTGTTGAAGGATGTTGCCACTGGTAGTATCATGCAACCGGGAAACAGGATGTTCCACGGTCGGCAGATGCCATCAAACGTGTTAAGGGTCCAAGTGGCTCGGACGCTGCGGGGTTGTGACCACGTGATGCCTCCCTTTCAGCCCAAGGGAGACGAAGATGAAGAGCCAAAAGCCCTCAGGCAGTGCTTTGGCTACCCAATGCTATGGCCGGAGAGTCAGATTCGTCTGGGGGCAGGGAGCACCGCCCCACGCATAACACCGCCGGTCGTGCCGGGGCCAAGCCATGTGGTGCCTGATCATGATCCTGATATGCAGATGGCACAAGATCCAAATGATGATGATGATGTCGATGTTGAGGCCTACATCAATATTGCCTACTGTGATGGCTTAGATGACCTTGAAGGTCCCTCGGACAAACGACAAACTATCACCAAACGTTTGTCATTCCATTCTCAGGAGACGCCTCCAGATGCCGCCTGGACGGAGCCTCCAAGAGGAAATCCTGAAAACTTTATCTCCCCCACGACACTCCATAAGGTGGTCGAGAAGCATAATGCAGTTCCCATGAAGAAGAAGGAAAGGAAAAGGAAAAATAAGAAGGAAATTGGGAGCCAGCCGCCGCCGGTTACGAAACCGATCCGAGCTCAGGACGGACCACCAAGACAAAAGGGTCTTAATCACATCGTGCATACTATGGGTGAGCCGATGCTGAATGAGCGAATGCTCAAGGCTTGTAGTGCCGATATGCGGAGTCTACATGACTCTATTCTATACCTAGAACAGCGCCAACTTGATGAAAATGATTCAACGTACCCGCTTTACATGGCCAAGGTGCCAAAGGGCAAGGGCTTCGTCGAGGCTGCCCCCGCCGATATTATGCTTCTTCGGTTTGCCGACATCTTCGACCTATTTCACATGTATCGGCTATACCAGACCTTCGTCCGCCTATTTTCTCTAAGTATTCAGATGCAGATCATACGAGACAAGACCCCGGGCATCGTGGTAGTGGACCCCTACTACATGCGTGAAAGCCAATTGTCTAAGTTGGCGGGCCGAAATGCCGCTATTAGCTATCTCAACGACGTCATGATATCAAACATTGGGAAGGACTTGCTCCTGGCCTACTTTCCTGAGTAAGTGATTGACTCGCCGTCTTCTTTCTTAGATTTCCATCTCGGTCTTTGCCAACATTTTGTTTGATTTGTTTTGCGCAGTGACAAATACTGCACACTCATCCACATCTCCCCGATGTATATGTGTACCCTGTTTTTGGACTCGGGCAGTGCAATCAAGAAAAACTATACGCATGTCAAGATAGTTTTGGATGATGCTCTTACCAAGTACGTCCTTCAGGGTGGCTCATTCAAGAGTAAATGGCCGCCCAAGCACGGCTTGTATAGCTTCGCCCATACTACGTCGTTCCCCTGTGTCAAGCTGCCCGAGGGAAGTCACAGGGAGGCCTATTACGCCTTATATCATATGCTGGCGATGGTACGGGACAAGAAAAACTCGATGCTGCCAGATTCACTCCAACCCTGGGCCGAAAAGTTGGCGATGATTGATGATGACAATCTACGAGGACAGTTCTATCGCATCCAGGAGCAGTTTGCGACAATCATCTTTCAAGATGTCGTCAGAAAAGGGGGGATGTACACTGCCCAGCTGAAGCCGTTAAATGAAGAAGTTGATCAGAGGCTGCTTCTGCAGGGTGACGATAGGGCATTCTTTTTGCCAGGACGCGGCTTCCGCTTTGTTCCTAATACTGGCAAGCAAAAGTTGTAATAATAAGTACACTATGTTCCTAGCTTCCTTAGCATGGCATGTTTCGTAGACATCGGTGAACTTATTAGTTCTGATCGTGTTGTGTGTGATGAACTTAGTCGTGGTGTAAAGTTAATAAGTACATCCTAGTTAATTATGTCATATTTCATTACTATTGCATACATGTGATGAACTTCTTGCTTTCTGTTATCTAACCTTATTTGTCTTGAAGGTAGGGATGTCCTATGTTGTGTACAAAGGTAGGGTTCCTGGAGTTTATGTCCACTGGGAAGATTGCTTGAAGCAAGTCAATAGGTTCAAGGGCAACAGCTACAAAGGGTACACGACGATGGCAGAGGCGGAAGCTAGGTGGAGGAACCACCTTCGAGAGGAGAGGAGGACGACCTTCTTCAGCGTCACCACCGCCGTCTTGCTCACCGCGGTGATTGCGGTTGTAGTGTACTTCATCGTACCGTAGGTGACTATCTTATTCATGTAATGTGGGATGATGAACTTGCGTACTTGACCGGTATCGATGACTTAGAGACATTGAATTCATGTAATATGTGATCGCTTCATTTCAAAAATAATGAGATTCATATTCCGTGTCTATTTCATACTAAATATATTGCATTTTCCTGTATACTTCTTGTAATCTTGTATTTCTGTAATTTCCTGTATAAAAACTGTAATCTGGCAGTATAAATGGCTTTATTTTCGAAATTTGAAAAAACATACCCGTAGCGCATTGTCCAGTGATGCGCTGCTGGTATTGTCTATACCCGTAGCGCATTGTCGTAGGATGCGCTGCTGGTGTTGTTGCGTACCCGTAGCGCATGGTGTAGGTGGTGCGCTACCACTAAAGCACATACCCGTAGCGCACTGGACATTAGCCATAGCGCACAGAGTGCATGCGCTACGGGTAAGTAAGATACCCGTAGCGCACGGTGGTGGTGCGCTACGACTAATTAGATACCAGTGGTCTGGTAGTGGCAGCGCGGGGGCATGCGCTACGGGTAATATTAACAGGTGCGCTACGGGTAGCTGTTTTCCTAGTAGTGCGCATCTGTTCATAAATTGTTGGACGACGAGGTTTGAATCTCCGAATATTTTTAGACGAGTTGCTCCACATGCCTTGGCCATCTTCATTCCATGCAGCAAAGCCTCGTATTCTTCTTCATTATTAGAGGCCTGCGGGAAATTCATCCTTAGAACCGTCGAAGTACATTGTCCAGACACTCGATAAATCTAGTGGTCCCATACTCTATAACTCCAACCACTCTGCTGTGAAATCTAGCAAGATTTGTGACTTGATCGCCTTTCTTTTTTCATACGTGATGTCCATGGGAGATAATTTGATTCCCCATAAAGAGACCCCTCGTGTTGCTGAAGGATTGTTCAATATGTTCGATAGTGGTACTTCATTGACCACTATGATTGGGTGCACCGCAAAGTACTGTCGCAATTTTCGTGCTATTGTAAAGACACTATATGCGAGTTTTTGATAGTGCGGATACCTCTGTTTTGTCAGAGAAAGTACTTCACTGATGAAATATACCGGTCTCTAGACGCCGTGGGCTTTTCCTTCTTCACTTCTTTCGACTACTAATACTGTACTCACCACCTGATGGGTTGCGGCGATGTAGAGTAGTAGTAGCTCTTTTTCTTTTGGTGCGACCAGCACTGGTGGCGTGGAAAGCAGTTTTTTCAGCTGCGCGAAAGCTGTATCTGCTTCTTCTGTCCATTCAAATTTATCATCTGATTTCTTCATGAGTGCATAGAAAGGGAGTGCTTTCTCTCCTAATCGAGCAACGAAACGACTTAGTGCCGCGACGCGTCCTGCGAGTTTCTATACATCGTGTAGTTTCGTGGATTTCCCCATTGTTAAAATTGCTTGGATCTTCTCTGGGTTCGCCTCTATTCCTCGTGTTGATACCAGGAATCCTAAGAGTTGTCCTGTCGATACGCTGAAGAAACACTTTGTCGGGTTAAGCTTAAGCTTGTACCTATTCAGGTTGTCGAAGGTTTCTGCCAAGTCGCTGATTAGGGATTCCTCCTTTCTTGTGGTAATGACTACATCGTCGATGTAGACTTGGATGTTGCACCCTATTTGGTTCCCAAGGCAGTTTTGCATCATCCGTTGATAAGTTGCTCCTGCGTTTTTTAGGCCGAAAGGCATCACTTGATAACAAAACACCCCATATGGCGTAATGAAAGCTATCTTTTCTTCGTCTTCTTTCTTCAACTTGATCTGGTTGTAACCAGAATATGCGTCCAGAAAGGAAAGCCTTGCGCATCCCGCTATTGAATCAATTATCTGATCAATGCAGGGTAGAGGGAAGGGATCCTTTGGACAGTTCTTATTGAGAGATGTGTAGTCGACACACACTCTTTGTACGCCTGTGTTTTTCTTGAGTACGATGACTGGATTGGATATGCAACTCGAAGTTTTTATTTCTCTGATAAATCCGGCGTTTTCTAGCCTGTGCAATTCTGATGTGATCGCCTTCCTTTTGGGTTCATCAAATCGTCGCAATGGTTGCTTGACTGGCTTTGCTTTAGGATCTACATTTAATGCGTGCTCAACGAGTTTCCTGGGAACCCCTGGCATGTCTGAAGGACACCAGGCGAAGATTTCCCAGCGCTCACGGAGGAACTCAACGAGCGCGCTTTCCTATGCAGGATCCAGGTTTACTGCAATCGATGTTGTTTTGGTTGTGTCGAAAGCCTGATCTGGCAGGGATCGTCCAATGTCGGGTAGCACATTATGATCGGTTTCTCCTTTCAGTCTCTTATATTCTGTTGTCATGCTGAATGTTTGCGCCATTCTATTGAATTCTTTGTCGCAAGTGTTGGCTACTTCGAAGCTCCCTTGTACTGTAATCGTTCCTTTGGGTCCTAGAATTTTTAGCGTTAGATACGCGTAGTGAGGTACCGCCATGAACTTTGCAAATGCTGGGCGCCCTAGAATTGCATGGTATTGTGAGGGCCAGTCCATAACTTCAAATTCCAACTTCTCCCTACGATAGTTGCTGCTACTGCCGAAGCAGACATCGAGTTCTATTTTCCCCAGAGGGTAATTTGCGGCTCCTGGTACTATTCCATGGAAAGAACAATCTATTGGCTTTAGGCTTGTCAGCGAGATACACATTTCCTTCAGAGTTCTAGCATATATTAGGTTTATGCCACTTCCTGCATCCATGGATACTCTCCCGATGTCGTACCCTCCTATTTGCGCTTTTAGCACCATTGGCGAGTGGCCCGGCCTGGGAACTTTCCTTGGGTGGTCTGCTCTGCTGAACCTAATTGGTTGATCTAACCACCGCAAGTACTCCGTAGTGGCCGGTGGCGATGATATTGCTAGATTTACTTGCCTGGATATGTTCTTTCGCTCTTTCTTTGACTTGGGCACTGGTTGAATCATTGCAGATATGTAAACTTTCGGCTCTAGGTGCCTTGCTAGCCTTTGTATTTGATATCCTTGACCTGTGTGTTTCTCTCCTTGCCATCCTCCTTGGCTTGAACCCATGGCACTTTGTAACCTCAGGAAAGTTCTACAGTCCTTCATCTGGTGGTTTGAGACTCTCTTTCCATCGAAATACGTGTAATGGATTCGACAAGGTCCATATAGCATGTCTTCGGCCGAAGGGCCAGAGTATCTCGGTTTTCCTACTCCTTTTGCTTGAAACTTCCTATTTTCACAACCTTCCTCTTCCTTTGCTTCGTACCCCGTGGCTACCTGATTTTGCCTTCCTTGGTTATCTCTGTTGCGGTGTCTTCTCCTCTGTCTACTTGTTCTGTCGACTTCCGGTGAACATCCTCTTTTGTTGTTATATGCATCCTCTTCATCAGCAAATCTATTGGCTTCTTCCATTAATTCGGCTACTGTTGTTGGCCTTGTTCTTTCTATCTCTTCCACGAGGTCTGAGCGATGAAGGCCAGCCGAAAAGGCGTCTATTGCTCTTTCGTCGGAGACGTCCTCTGCTGAGTTTTTGATTACACTCCATCATTGTATATAAGAACGTAGGGTTTCGCCTTTCCTTTGCACGCACGCTTTGACTTCCTCCAATGATGCTGGGCGCTGATATGTCGAGCGGAAATATTTTATGAATTGGCTTTTGAGTTCTCCCCAGCTTCCGATGGATTCATTGGGTAGGGTATTCAACCAGGACCGTGCTGCGCCGGTGAGATGTAATTGCAAACTTTGCATTGCTGTCGCTTTTGTTCCCCTTAATATCTGTACTTCCTGCAGGTAATCCGACAACCATAGGGTAGGTTCTTGCGACCTATCATATTTCTACTGGTCGTGCGGTAACTTGAATCCTTTGGGTACCCGCGTTTTGCGAACCCTGCGGGTAAAGCACAACGCGCCCATCTCTTTTTCGTTGTCCTCATAATTTTCTTCCCTCCAGGCGTGGCGCAATTTATTTACTCGAGCCTGCGCTATTATATTTCTTGCGTCCTCCTTCCTCTTTTGTCACCTTTCTTCTTCTGATGATTTGCTAGATTCGTTTCGTGTGAATTTGTGCTTGAACTCCTCCTTTCGCCCTTGCTTGTAGCTCGTCGACTTTGCCTCTAGACCTTTTCTCATGATCTTGTCTTCCACTATCCCGAGGCTTCGTATTGCGGCTTGGTGCATATCTTCCCGCGGATCTCCGGGTTCTGGCCACGTGGTTAGTAGGTATGCCTGTGCTGCTATCAGCGCTGCTTCCGGTGTTTCTTGTACAAAGTCTTCTTCCTCCTCCTCTAGCTGTGGAGTCATACTTCTTGAGTATCTTTTCTCTCTACTCTGCGTCGTTGTCCCTCTGTTGTGTTTCAGGTCTCCGCGCCTTTCCCTGCTGTACTCTGAATCATCACTATAATCATCCCAATATTCTTCCCTTGACATATTGTTATTATCTTGACTTCTCACAAGCATGTCTCTTTCCTCTCTTAGTTTCTTCTTGTGCTGGTGTAATGCGTACTGATATCCCATTAGAACTTCTCTTCTTGAGCCTTCGGGTACTTCTGTGCCATGATTGATAGCTGACATGATGATCCTCCACTCTCCGGCTGAGACGTGAATTTCCTCCTTCTCCTTTTTATTGTGCTCCCTTATCTTGTCGACTTGCCTGTCGACCCCTTCATTTCCCTCGTGATTGCCTTCTTCTTCTGCTTTAGTGATAATGACGCATAACTGGTGTACTCTTTTGGAGACGCCACTACTTCCAGCAGTGAAGTCCCTTGTACTATTGTGTGTTTTAAACGCTTTCACTTCCGCGCCGAGCTTTGCCTGAATTTCGTCGCCTTCTGCGATTTGCGCTTCTCCTAAGCTGACCGGCGAGTTTACCTCGCTGGAAGAGCCTTCAGATGATTCTATCATTGCTGCTGTCTCGGGCTCACTCACCGACGGATCTGGCTTCGTCGGATTTGAGAGGCTAGTCGAACCCGAGGGTCTGATTAAGATGCTTAGACTTCCGATCGTCAACTCTATCTCTTGATTTTCGTCGATTCCTGCACGGCTGTTGGCTAAAAGTGAAAAAGCCGTTGAATTCATGATTCCAACGCCCAGAGTCCCCACGGTCAGCGCCAATTGACAAGGGTTAACTCGACAAATGTCCTAAATGAAGGACTTAGGATCGGGGAGATAGGGCGTCAGATGAACTCGAAGGTAAAGTTAGTCAAAACAGGTGTATATCAAAAGTAAACTTGGGTGTTGAACCTTGCTTGCTTTCAATCTGTCCCACACCGTCCCCTCCTGGCCCCTATATATAGATGGCCAGGTCTCGGGGATCGGGTAGGGTCCGATACAGATTACAATATCGATATACGGTAAGAACTCGTATTTCGACTAGTATTACAATTGGGCCTAGCTTAACGGGCCTCAGGGGTACTCAAGTGACGGGCTCTATTATCTATACCCTTGTCACCCAGCATGTGTTATTTTATCTTATGGAGAGACACCACTAGTGAACTGTGGACCCCGATCCTATTTCCATTATATTGCTATCACCTGTTTACTTTACTTGCGCTGTTTACGTTACTTGTATATTACTATTGCTTTCCACTCGATACGCTCATACCCTTTGTTTCAAGCAAACCGGTGAGATTGACAACCTCATCGTAAGTTGGGAGCAAAGTATTTGGTTGTGTTGTGTGCAGGTTCCGCGTTGCTACTAGTTGAAGACGAGTCAACAAGAATTGTTAACGGCGCCCTTGTTGGAGTGTTAGTAGGCTAGCAAGCATCACCTTCTGGAGTATTGACTTTTTCCTGGATTCGATAAACCTTGGTTTCTTTCTGAGGGAAAAACTTGCTACTGTGCTCATCATACCTTCCTCTTGGGGTTCCCAACTGGACGGTGAAAAACTATCAACACCACGCCGATCAGGCCTCGAGATTCATGCCCGCCATAAGAACCGTTTATCTTGATCGCGGAAACCCTAGATCGGCTACATGTGTCCAAGGGTAAAACAGTAACTTTTGTTAACAGTGCGAGCGCTGTGAATCTTGCCCTAGAAGGAACTATGTGTTGAAAGTTACGGCGGATTTTTATGGTATGATCCAACAGATCCCGGAAATCTCGCTGAATTGAAACTGCGTCGCATGATCCGCTATCTACGGCGGATTGAGAGATGAAGAAAAGAGGAACATCAACAAAACAGCCATCCAGACGCAGAAAAGAAGACAAGCTATGGTGGATGGACTTCACCAAAAACAAGGCATGGCGGATGGAGATGGCGATCTTGAAGTTCCCTGGGGGCTACTATTGGGGATATACCAAATAGGTATACCAGCGATGTAGTCCTAAACCAGCAAGCCAGGGTGGCCCATCAGGGTGGTATGGCGGATTGCCTACCGGGCGGCCCAGTTGCTGGAGAGACCATGGCGGTATTGGACGCAGGAGCTCATGGCGTATCCAGAGACAAGCCCATGGCGGTTTGCCTTGTAGTACACGCATAGGACTTAGTCTAGGACTCCAAGTTGTATCCACTCCAGTACCATCGTGTTGCCCACGCCAGGTGCCTTTATAAGCCGGCGTGGAGGAGCCCTTGAGGCATAGCTTAGACGTACGGCCAATCGCATAGCGAAACAGCCAAACCCCATCATTGTAACCGAGCACTTGTTGCCATATAGTGAATTCTAGCAGCACGTAGGGTCTCGCCACCGTTGCGGGATCTAAAGCTGGGTAAACTCGTGCTACCACCATCCCGGATCGCTCCGCCGTGTTCACCCCCTTCCACAAACCGCCATACACCTACCCCTACGGCAGATCTGTTGACAAAACCACGACAAATGTACTTGGAATAGCAAATTGCTAATAGGTAGATATGGTGGACATATTGGAACAACTTGGTTTTTGGTAGTTGGATGTACGAGAATTATTCCCTCTCAGTACAGATGAAGGCTAGCAAAAGACTGGGAGCGACCAACTAAGAGAGCAATAACGGCCATAATCATGCATAGCGATAAAACATTATTAACCAAAGCATAAAGTGGTATCACAAGTCAAAAACCAAATGATCATAGAGGCTTGAGGCGACTTGTTAAAGTCAAACATGGTGTAAGCATGCGCCAATTCAACCCAAATAAAGTATCAAAGGAGAATACCACAATAATATGCTCCCATATAATAAAAACAATGCATCATTCTTTCAAAGGCACATTAAGCAATCTCAGTCATTTGAGACAAGTCATGCTACAGCAAAAACTACTAAGCATATTATCAAAATAACATCAAGCATGACATGCAAAAGTCTAAGCCACAGTCTAAACAAGCTCCCATTTGTACCACTATATGCATGAAACGTTTTCCTCTTTTCCAACACCAATCAACCTTTTTGAAACAACTCTTAAAGATTAAAACCAACATAGACTAGAGGTCTAAATATACCTTGATACAAAGAAATAACAAGTTCTGAACAAAAATCAAGGCAAAAAATGAAAGCTAAATGCAATACTAGAAAAGGAGAACTCTCGTTGAATGAAAAGGGTGAAAACTAGAGTTTTCTTGGCAATGAAAAACAGAGTGCATCTTCTCCAAAAGAAATATGTTGGGGTCCAACCATTTATTGCAGCAAACAAAAGAAAAGAAAACTAAAAGCGAAAATAAAGATGCTCTAAGAAAAACGCATAGAATAAGAAGCAATAAAAATATAGTGTCTTGAAAGATGACCCGATTTATGTCGATGAAGAAGGGGGTGCCTCGGGGCATCCCCAAGCTTTGATGCTTGTACCTCTTGGATATTTCTTAGGGTTACATGGGCATCCCCATTCTTCATCTCATCTCATTATTCTCCTTTCCCTGTCGTCGTGGTGAAACAACATATGCCATAGGATGGCTTAAATGGGGGCCGAACTAGATGCTGGAGGATTCGGGAGAGGGGAACGAGCTAAAAAGCACGACAGAAAGAGGCACTGATCTACCCAGGTTCGGGGCTCTCGTAAGGAGATAACACCCCTACTCCTGCTCTACTGATTGTATATTTGGGTCGATGTAGTACACAACAATGGTGCTTCCAAGCTCTCTGCTAGAGAAGGAAGATGAACTGCTAATGTAGGAACACAGAGTGACCAACCCTTTACCAGGGCTCCCTATGCCACCTTATATAGTGGTGGCCAGGGTTACAACGGTCATACAAGACCACAAGACACGGGCTACACTCCAAACAGGAGCTGGTGACGATGGCAGAGACCCTTGACTTCGCCCCTGATTGCTCTCGATGGGACGCCATATCCCTGTACCTTGTACCTCTTGAACTGTGGCCTTACCTCTGTGCGGTAAGCTCGTACTTGTGCACAGTGAGGGTAGGTAACCTCCACTGTGCACCCTGCCATCTTACTCTGCTACCATGCTTGGATGTTTTCTTCCTTGATTGTAGGGATGTGACACCTTGGTTGACTTAAGTATCCCGGATATGACCGTTGGCCATACCCAGGACTTATATGCCGGACCAACGACCTACGAGGGTCGGGTAATCCGGCCTCCCCTGCTCCTGCACAACACACCAAATGGTTAGGCCGGCATATCTAAGTATATGCCGGCACACATATACCAGTATTCCGGCTATACCGGCATATCCAAGTATTAGCCGAGATACACACATATGCCGGCCTGACTGATGCTCTCATATTCCGGCCAGGCCCTTTCTTGATAACTCGGCACAAGTCAACCATAGACTTTGTGTCTTTCTAGTCTCTTGACCCTACCGGGGGTTATCCCCCCGACACTAGTCCCCGAAGCTGCCGAGGTTCCCCAGTCATAGCTGTGGAGCCTCGACAGGTTCAACATACCTTTCTTCATTATGTCCCGGTGATCAGATTATATCCCGGCCTCTGTTCCTGTTCCAAAACTTATTCCGGCCGGTCCCGAGGGTATTCCGGACGGAACATATACATCGGGCAGTTAATCCGACATATAGACGAGTCTTCCTCGAGAAGCCATGCCTGACAGCTTTGCATCGAAACTTGTAACTGTCCTGCCACCTCGAACGGTCACCCACGATGTGACGGTTCACAGTGCAGTTACTCCTTGCCATCATTGCGTCATGGCACGGTTACCGGAACCGCCGCCCCACTCTGGGCCGCCACGTGGCGACTCTCTGCAGGAACGGTCGGGGGAGTGGAACACTACCCACGATCCCCACGACCCTGCCTCTTCGGTATAAATATGGGGTGGGGGTAAACTTGCTCTTTTTACCCCCGCCACAGTGCCTTCTTCCTCTTCTGCTCTCCTACCCCTTGCGCTTCGCCGCCGGACCGAGGGACAGAGAAGGAGCGCCGCCGACGACCCGCTCTACTCCGGCGCCGACGCCCGACGACGCACGGCATCACCATTGACGACGCCGCCGCCGCCTCTTCTCTCTGCAGCATTGCAGGGAGATTGGATCTTCTTCTGTACGCTCGCCGTCGTCGTTCTTTCGCCGTCGGCCAAACTCCGGTGAGTTCCTCTCTCCCTCTGTTCTTCCTCTTTGATGCTTCTTCATAGCTTCTCATTGGTAGCCATATCCGCATAGATCTAGTGCAGTTCCTCTCTGGATTCGACTAGCATTGCTAACAGCGCTCACAGGTGTTCTTCCTTAGAATTTTTACCCTTATTTGTTTCCTGTTTTAACTGGCTCGGTAGATCTTTGATTTCTGCTAACCTTGGGGAGAGTGGTATGCCGGAGAGACTAACCTCCCTCTTTTCTCCGGCCTTGATAGGAATATCATCACGGGACTCCGGCTCTCACGCCTTGTCCCGGCCACTAAGATGGCATCTTCAAGCATGACGGGCACCTCGGCCTCTGAGGAAGATACCTCGGCCCGAGCCCAAGGACGCTCCGGCTGGGAGGGGTCGGAGGTTACTCCGGCCGACATATCCTGGGTCACCTCCACCAGGAGAGTCCCGGAGGGCGTAGCATGCCGGCTACCAGCAGGAGAAACTGTGCCGGCACCTGAACCTGGCGAACGCGTCGTCTTCATCGCCCACTTCGAGCGTGGCTTCGGCCTGCCGGCATCGGACTTCTTCCGGGACTTCCTCAACACCTACGACCTACAACCTCATCATATCCCGGCCAATGCCGTGATGATCCTCTCCGCCTTCGCTGCTTTTTGCGAGGGCTATGCCGGCATAGAGCCCCTTACTCAAGGCTGGGCGAAGTACTTCCAACTGCGGAAGGAAGTCGTCCAAGAGCCGCCCCGGAGCAAGGACGACCCGCCGGAGACGGCCCAGGAAAAGAAGGACCACCCCATGACCCTCTGCGGCGCGGCCACCATCATGTCCCGAAAGGGCTCGGACTTCCCCAAGGTGGAACTCCTGGAATCTTGCAAGAAGTGGCAGAAAAGCTTCTTCTACGTCAAGAACACCACCGACGAGGATCTGCTCAACCTGCCGCCATTTGTGGACGAGCCACCCTTGGCTATGACGAACTGGACCTACAACCCGAAGAACTCGGTGATGCCGGTGAATGCGCTTCACCGGGTTAAGGGCGAGCTCCTGGATGCCGGTCTTACTCCTCAAGACCTGGTGGCCTGCTATATAAGCCGGCGCGTCTCCCCTCTGCAGCGCCGGTCGCACAAGATCTGCCAGATGAGCGGGCCAATGGACCCCAACCTGCACTCCACACACGAGCTGACTCCGGCCGACATTCTGCGCCGGATTAAGGATGTCTGCAAGTCCTCTCAGGCCACTTTTGCCTGGGGGCTAGAACCATACAGCCGGGATAGGCCCGCCCCAACGGTAAACCATCTTATCCGATACATAAAGTCCATGTCCGGCACATAGATACTTAAGCCGACACATGTCTGTTTGCCGACACATATCATATTGATCCGACATACCTCTTCCACCGGCATATTTCCTTGTCTGAATACTTGACTTTGCTGTTTATACAGAAATTCAGCTTCCAAGCCATGGAAAACTCCCGGATCAAGATCGCGGCGGACCGCACTGTTGCGGATGTTGAAGATCCGGATCATTGGGATAAGCTTCCCAGGAGCACCCGTGCTGCAGCTGCCATGGGTAAGGGCTCTTCATCCCGGCATTATACTCAAGACCGGAGTGAGATTGATTCTGACGAGGAGATCCTGCTGTACTATGACCCGATGCCACTTGCGTATGCCTTTCCAGAAACACCTATTGCTTACAAGTTTCCAATGCCGTCCTCAGCTATCCCGGACGATATGGTTATCGACGCCGCCCCTCTGAACCAGGGACCTCCTTCCACCGGCGGACATGCCGGCCGGAAGCGAGGGGTGAAGCCCCAGCCCGACACACCTCAGAAGTCGAAGAGGCAGAAGGTCGGCGTGCCCATACTGAAGAAACCGAGACCTGTCGCCGCGGGGTAAGTTCCTTCTGCTTGTTTCATTTCCGACATATCTCTTGCTTGCATTATTGACTTGGCGTTTTTTCTCTTTCAGAGCTCCTCTTGCGCCGGAACAAGCTTCTGGCTCGAGTGGCGACCCGAAAGTTACCAAGCCCGCGGCCACTGCTACCTCCGACATACCCTCTGCCAGCCACACGACCTCCCCGGCGCCGGCATCCTCGCCTGCGCCCGACAAGACCTCCTCCCCGGCGAAGGACGTTCCTCCGCCGGAACAAGACACCTCTGCCCCCGACGTCCACATGGACTCGGGGGCTCAACAGGAACCTCCGGATCCTGATGTCCACATGGACACAGGAGCCCACCAAGAAGCACCAGACTCCGGCGCGCCCACCAGCGACGCCGGCACAACTGAAGACACCGGAGCAGACATCAAGGGTAAAGGCCCTTTAGTGCCGGAAGTCCGGACTATTCCGGATCCTGCCTCTGCTGGCCAAGATGCACCGGCCGCACCGGAACAGCCCGTGCCCAAAACTCCTTCTGCTGAAACGACTCCTGCACCGGCCAAGACCACGGCGCCGGCCAAGACCTCTGCCCCGGCCAAGTCCGGCACATTGAAGATCCAGTCGACCAAGTCCGGCACTCCATCCGCCGCCACTGCTCCTCCTAAGGCAACGCCTCGGACCAGCTCTGCTCTGGCCCTGCATCTTGGCAGGGCAGCAGCCCGGCCTGGCTACCGGCGCAACTTCTTCGACACGCCAGAACTTGAGGGCATCATCCCCCTGGTGACAAAGAGTGACCAAAGCCTCGGGTCTCTCAAGGAGCGCTGCGAGAAATGGAATGACGCCGGCTCCCTGGACACAGCTGAATCCAAGAAGAAGAAACAGGTCGAAGCTTCGGCCACCGGCAACCCAGCTGATATCCTGGCCGCTAAGCCCATTCCTATTGCCTGCGAACTTCTCAGTCTTCAGCAACGACTTCATCGCCTGGCCGATGCCACCAACGTAAGTCCTTTACATATAGATATCCCCAGTCCCCGAAAATGTCGGCTGTCCGGGATACGGACATCCGGGATTTTCCAAGACCTTTTGCACTTAGCTGCTTTTGCAATTAACTTTCCGACATATGAGCTCGATTCGAGCTTCAAATCCTAGTCACCGAGAGCCGGGATAGGTGCGCAGCACCTGTGCCGGGTCTCTACAATTTCACATCTCAATTATTTTTCAAATCCTCCTGACCGAGATATAAGCTCGATTCGAGCTTCAAATCCTAGTCACCGAGAGCCGGGATAGGTGCGCAGCACCTGTGCCGGGTCTCTACAATTTCACTTCTCAATTATTTTTCAAATCCTCCTGACCGAGATATAAGCTCGATTCGAGCTTCAAATCCTAGTCACCGAGAGCCGGGATAGGTGCGCAGCACCTGTGCCGGGTCTCTACAATTTCACATCTCAATTATTTTTCAAATCCTCCTGACCGAGATATAAGCTCGATTCGAGCTTCAAATCCTAGTCACCGAGAGCCGGGATAGGTGCGCAGCACCTGTGCCGGATCTCCTATAGCATAAATAGTTCGTATAATCTTCAACTGTACTGGCATGCTTTAGTTATCTCATATCCCTTCAAATCCTAATACTTTTGCAGCGCATGAATAACGCCCGTGCCGACATGTTCCATGACTTGGTGTGCGAGCATCGGAAGCTTTCCGACGCACACAGCAAGCTCCAGCTGGAACTGTCCCAGAAAGGTAATTTCAGCCGACATACCTTGCCCTTCTCAATAGTCCTCTGGCCGGTACATCTTAATATGCCGACACCTAATCTTTGTCTGACATTTGGCAGCTGGTGCCGAAGCACAAGTCACCGAGCTTACCAAGAGAGTGAAGGAACTTACTGGTATGCCGGATCCTCTTAACCTTGAACTAATCCTTCTGTACTTCAAATCCTTTAATCTTTTCACTGTTTTCTTTCTTCAAATCCTTGTTTTGACTTCAAATCTTTTCAGACGAGAAAGCTGCACTGGAGGCACGCCACCAGGACTGTGTGTCCTCAGTGGATGTAGCCAAGCAACTGGACGTCCGGGATGCCGGTCACAAGGCCGAGGTTGAGCAGCTGAAGGGCCGGATCACCGAGCTTCTGGACGAAAAGGAACAGAGGGAGGGCCTACTGAAGAAAACCCAGTCCCTGCTTGTCACCTCCGAGACTGATGCCTCCAACGCCCACGCTGAACTGGATAGCCTGAAGGAGCAGGCCACCAAATGGGAGGTTACAGTTGCACAGCTGAATGCCGACCTTGCCAGTAAGCTTCAAATCCTTTCCCTTTATCCTTCCCGACATAGTGTAATTCTCTCCGGCATATTCTCCTTTTGCTAACATTGTTTCTATTCCTCAGACATGTTTCCCGCTTCCGTCGAAGACGTTGAGAGGGCTTTGCAGTTGGATCGAGAAAACCGGGGTGTTCCGGTTGACTCGCCCAACTGGGACATGTCGGAGCAGCTGTTGGCTCTGCAGTCCCGGAAGAACGCCATGACGCTCTACACTGAAGAACTTTTCTATGGCGCCCAGGAGGCATTCTCTGCCCTCTGGCCGGGACAAAGGACTCCCACTGATCCCGTCGACCTCGGCAACGATCTGCAGCTGGCCAAGGTTCGCCTCCGGGAGTGGCGAGATTCCGGCGCGAGGGTTGGAGCTGACGAAGCTCTCAGCTACTTCTTGTCCTGGTATGAAAAGGCTGACTTGGAGACTTTGCGCACTGTGCGCGAAGGATCCATCTGGACCACGGATCCAGAACATATCCGGCGCCGGCGAGAGTTGGCCCACAGCTATGTGGACTATGCCGACACCGACGCCTTCGTTCGGGATATCCGTGAGCCGGAGAAGAAGGACGATGCCGGGACATCCGCCGCTGCTGAGGGCTCCGACTCCAGCCAGGATGAAGATGAAGCTGAAGAGGCCGACACTGATGTCCCGGAATAGGCATCTGCCCCGGGCGGAGGTGATGGCTCCATTCCATCTGCTGGGTCCGGCACTCCTGAAGCCGACATCTCCACCGCCACTGCTCCACCAGCCAGCGCCTCTGCTTCTGCCCCTGGTCCTTGACTTTGCAGCATAAAAACTTTAAGTTTTATCAGATCCCCGATATACCGGGTGCAGATGTAATATACACGCTTAATTTCCTTTGGTTTGCTTCCTGAACAAGTTTTATCTTGGTTTGCTTGTTACTAATGCGGGATCATCTTTTGGCTAAGTCACCGAGTTGTTTTCCTGTTTCCTCAATTTCACAACCTTGGCTGCTTGTCTACCTCAATTGGCTTTCGACGTATGAGTCTCAAGGTTGCTTCCTCGAACATACAGTACTTTAACTTTGAGACTTAGACTTCAAATCATCCGACACTTTAAATTTTAACTTTAGCTTTAACGAAAATGTCGGTTCGCTTGCTTTGTATTTCCTTAGCCGTTTTCCATGTGTAGACAATCTCCGGCATCTACTCTTGCTAGCCATGAAGCCGGGTTTCGGACAGCAGCTGAGTCGAAGAGTGGCCTTTGGTGCCGACACATTACTAGGCCGACATAGGAAACATTCAAATAAAGCCAGCCGGCATATAACAAAAAACTGTAAATAAACAACAAATATACCTCGGAGCTAGTTACCCGGCTTCTTCGGGATGCCGGTATTTCATTCATTAGTCTTGTGCCGGCACAACACGCCGGCATACAAAGGAAAATATGGAAATACATACATTGTGTTGCTCAGGAGTAAAAGGGGCGCAGTAGAGCTATGTTCCATGGCCTCTTGGTTTCTTCTCCGGACCTGTCCGCCTTATTCTTCTTGGGGTCCTGCGCATCTATAAGATAATAGGCATCATTGTGCAGAGCTCTGCTCACAATGAATGGCCCCTCCCATGGAGGAGTTAACTTATGCCGGCCTTCTGTTCCTTGCTTTAGCCGGAGTACTAGATCTCCCTCTTGAAATCTCCTTGGATTTACCTTCTGCGCATGATAGCGTCTGAGGTTCTGCTGATATACTGCTGTTCTTGACAGAGTTATTTCCCTTGCTTCCTCTAGCAGATCAACATCATTTTCTCTGGCTTCTTTAGCCTCTTCCTCAGTATATAGCACTATTCTTGGTGCATCATGTATTACATCTGTTGGAAGCACAGCTTCTGCTCCATACACCAGGAAAAATGGTGTGTAGCCTGTTGATCTATTCGGAGTTGTTCTTAAACTCCACAGCACTGCTGGCAGCTCATCTAGCCAACATCCCGGAGTTTTCTCCAGGGGCTCTATCAGCCGGGGTTTTATGCCGGATAATACTAGCCCATTCGATCTCTCTACTTGGCCATTGGCACAAGGGTGGGCAACCGACGCAACGTCCAGCCGGATTCCCACTTCCTCACAAAATCTGGCAAATGGCCCTTGGGCAAAGTTTGACCCATTGTCAGTGATGATGCTATGAGGAACACCATATCTCAAGATTATATCCTTTAAGAATTTCACTGCTGTGTGACCATCACACTTGCTTATGGGCTTCACTTCAATCCACTTGGTGAACTTGTCCACCATGACCAGGATATGGGTCATTTTCCCTCTGGCCGGCTTAAAAGCCCCGACCATATCCAGGCCCCAAACAGCAAAGGGCCAGGTTATTGGGATAGTTTTCAGGGCAGATGCCGGCTGATGAATCTGGTGGGCATATCTTTGACACCCATTACATTTCCGGACCAAGTTTTCTGCCTCTTGCAGTGCCGTTGGCCAATAGAAGCCATGCCGGAATACCTTTGCCACCAATGCCCTGGACGAAGCATGGTGACCACACTCCCCCTGGTGAATTTCCCGGAGCATCTCCAGACCCTCCGCAGATTCGACACATCTCTGCAATACTCCGGTGGTACTTCTCTTGTATTTATCTTTGTTGATGATGGTATACGCTTTGGATCTCCTTATAACCCGGCGGGCCTCGGTTTCATCCGCCGGCACTTGTCCATCCACCATGAAGTTCATGATAGGACGTGCCCATGAGGGCACTTCCCTGACAATGAACACTGCCTGATCTATTTCCATCATTTCGACCGACACATAATCGATCTCCATGGGCTGCGAAGTCCCCGGGACTGAAGAATCAGTCCCCGGGTATGCCGGAGCAGTCCCCGGGTATACCGGCACAACCTCTTGGCACATTTTACCCTTGCCTTTAGTTTTGCTCCGGAATACTGTACTAACAGCATATGCCGGCCCAGTCCCCGGGACTGAGGAAACAGTCCCCGGGTTATCCGTCCTGGCTCCGGCATCTATCTCCATTGGAACTGCTTCGTCTGGACCTGGCGGGACATAAATGGAGGATGACTCCGGCGAGGGTTTGATCGATGGCTTCCTCAGATGCTCCAGCGAAATGCCGGGCGGGATTGAATCTCGGGAAGACCCCAGCTTGGATAATGCATCGGCTGCATCGTTCTGAGCCCGGAGAACGTGCCGGAACTCACAACCTTCAAAGTAACCACTTAACTGCTGCACTAGGAAACGGTATGATGCCATGTTAGCATCATGCGCGTCCCATATGCCGGAACACTGCTAAATCACTAAGTCAGAATCCCCGAAGCACATAATCCGGCGAATTCCTATGTCCTTAGACACCTTCAGGCCATGCACAAGTGCCTCATATTCCGCCACATTATTTGATGCTGCAAAGTGAATCTGCAGGACGTATCTCAGCTGGTCATTCTTTGGTGAACTGAGAACTATGCCGGCACCCAAGCCATGGATTGTCTTGGACCCATCGAAATGCATCCTCCAATAATTGGCATCTGGCAATGGTGGCTCATACTGTATCTCGGCCCAGTCAATAAAGAAATCAGCCAAGACCTGGGACTTGATTGTATCCCTCTTATCGTACTGCGGTGTATATGGTGAAAGCTCTATTGCCCACTTTGCTATCCGGCCGCTGGCATCTTTGTTGCCTATAATTTCTGAGATAGGGGCCTCGGCCACTACCCGGATTGGATGCTCTTGGAAGTAATGCTTGAGCTTCTTGGCCGCCATATAGACACCATAGGTCATCTTCTGATAGTGGGGGTAATTTTGCTTTGAGGTGGAGAGGACTTCACTCAGATAATATACCGGCCGCTGCACGGTTTTGCCTCCTTCCTCTCGCTCTACTACCACCACAGCACTGACAACTCGGTTGGTTGCCGCTATATAGAGCAACATTGGCTCCCGGGGCATCGGAGACGCTAATACCGGAGCTGTTGACAACAACTGTTTCAATTCTTTGAAAGCTGCATCTGCTTGCGTTGTCCAGACAAATGTGTCGGACTTTTTCATCAACTGATATAACGGCAGAGCTTTCTCTCCCAGCCGGCTTATGAAGCGGCTCAGGGATGCGAGGCACCCAGTGAACTTCTGTACTTCCCTCAAATCTGTCGGCGGCTTCATCCTTTCTATGGCACGAATCTTGCCGGGATTCACCTCAATACCCCGGCTGGAAACAAGGAAACCGAGCAACTTGCCCGCCGGCACACCAAAGGTGCACTTAGCCGGATTCAACTTCATCCGGAATCTCCTCAGGTTCCCAAAGGTTTCCCGGAGATCATCTATGAGAGTCTTGCTCTCCTTGGTTTTTATGACGATATCATCGACATATACCTGCACATTTTTATCTATCTGATCGTGCAAACACTTTTGCATACACCTTTGGTAAGTTGCGCCGGCATTTCTTAAACCGAACGGCATAGTGAGATAGCAATAAGCCCCGTACGGGGTAATAAAGGATGTCTTTATTTGATCTGGCTCATACAAGGGGATCTGGTGGAAACCAGAATAGGCATCTACAAATGATAACAGTTCACATCCGGCTGTGGAATCAATCACTTGATCGATCCGAGGGAGCGGGAATGGATCTTTAGGACATGCCTTATTCAAGTTGGTGTAATCAACACACATCCGCCATACTTTCACTATGGCGGGCTCGTCTTTCTTCTTTTCCACCAAAACCGGATTAGACACCCAATCCGGATGAAGTACTTCCTTGATAAAGCCAGAGGCTAAGAGCCTGGCCACTTCCTCCCATATGGCTTTCCTTCTATCGCCGGCATTCCGCCGGAGCGGCTGCTTCACTGGCTTAGCATCGGGTCTCACGTGCAATGCGTGCTCAGCCAGCTCCCTCGGCACACCTTGCAGGTCCGAAGTAGACCATGCAAAGATATCCCGATTCTCACGGAGGAAGCTGATGAGCTCGCTTTCCTATTTGGGATCCAAACTTGCCCCAACCAGGGCATGGCGCTCCGGGAAAGCTTCATCCAGAGGCACCTTTTTGACCTCCTTACTCACTTGAAAAGAAATGCTGCCACCGGGATTTGTCATGCCCGGCATAGATTTGCCGGCCACGACCGTCTCAGCAATCTCCACTGCTCGCTTGAGCCTCTTCCTCTCCTCTGCAATGATCAGAGTCTCGGCCAGATTGGATCCGGCGGTGGCACATGCCATCGAACGCTTGTAATCACCAATGATGGTGATCACTCCTTTGGGTCCCGGCATCTTCATCTTCAGATACGCCACATGCGTAGAGGCCATGAATTTTGCCAGTGCCGGTCTACCCAGCAAAGCATGGTAGGGGCTCTCCAGATCAACCACCTCGAACATGAGGTTTTCCACCCTGCAGTTATCCCGGCTGCCAAACATCACATCCATCCGGATCTTGCCCATCGGCGCACACGAAAGTCCCGGCACAATGCCGTGGAACGTGGTCTTGCTCGGTTCCAGCATATTTTCCTTGATTCCCAGCTTCTCCATCGTATCCCGATACATGATGTTGATGCTGCTTCCATTATCAATGAGGACCTTGCTGAATCTTACGTTATTAGCCGGCCCGACGAATGTCGGATCCATCACCAGAGCATATCCGCCGGGATTTGGCATGATCCGGGGATGATCTGCCCTGTCCCAACCAACAGCCTGGTCAGACCAGTACATCAGCTTTGGCACAGCCGACATAACGGCATTCACCTCCAGACACCGCCGGTACAAGCTCTGCTTGTCTGTTCTCTCGGTCTCAAAGACCATATAGCTCTGATCATACTCCTTGTACTCATTCCGGCCCGCTCCTGGGCCTCTGGCGTTATATTCCGGATTATAGCTCTGGTCAACTTGATTTACGCCGGCATTTCCGGCGTTGCTCTGATTCCCAGGATTAACCGGCCTAGGTGGGACTGCAATCGTATTGGCACCTGTCAACGGCGATGGAGCTGCCGGGACAGAGGGTCTAGCCGGTCCCCAGGGACCTGCACGACCTGCTAATATGTCGTCCAGCCACGAACAGTTCCTTGTCAAATGGTTTGCCGGCTTTCCCGGCTGGAATGTGTGGAACACACAAGGCTTGTCCATGGCAAGACCCACAGTATACTTCGGCCACTGCTTCTTCTGGCCGGCGGCTCCGCCGACATTCTTGTTGGTCCAGACATTCTTCTTCTGGAACGGCTGTGCTTGCTGCTGCGGCTGCTGCTGAGGCTGCTGATAGTCCTCATATCTCGGACGCTGGCTACTGCCGGCGCCCCCTTGCTCTTCCTCCACAGCTGCAACTTGTGCTGCCCCATACCGGTGATCCGGCCTTTCATCTCTTCTCTTGTTCCGGTTATCAGTGCGATAATATTGCCCTGATCTCCCGGCATTGCTGGTGTTCCCCTGGGTTTGCCCCTGTCCTTGTGAATCGAGACTGGGCTGCATGGGATCTCCCAGAGCATAACTATCAGCGATCTTGATTGTTTCGGCCAGCGTGGCCGGCATTTGCCTCTGAAGCTTTTGCCACAGCATGGTGCCATGCCGGCACCCATGAGCGAACCACATGATGGCCTGCTGCTCATTGATTCCTTCGCAGGAATTGCGCAACGTGCTCCACCTGGTCAGATAGTCACGGTCAGTCTCATTCACTCCTTGCCGGCAGTTAGCCAGCTGCTGCGGACGGTTGGGCCTCTTGTATGTACTGGTAAAGTTCGACACAAACTGCTCTTCGAAATCAATCCAGCCGTTGATACTCCCGGCCGGCAAATTATTCAGCCATATCCTGGCTGGTCCTTCCAACATCTGCGGCACATATCGTACCGCCCATCTGAGGTTTCCTCCGGCGATGTTCACCGCTGTGGAGTAATCCTCCAACCAATCTTTCGGCTTCGTACTGCCATTATATGTCCTCGCGCCACGCGCGAGCTGGAAGAAGTAAGGCACCGGCTCCCCCATAATCCGGGGTCCGAAACACATAGGGCCCGGAGCTCCTTGTCTCTCCACCAACTCTGATTGGTGGATCTTGTCCAGCTTGAAACGTGCATCATTGGCTTCCAAGGACCGAGGTCCAAGCCGGGATGCTATTGGGCCTGCGATCATCTGCTGCTGCTGCTCCGGCTGATGCTGCTCACTATGCCGGCCTTGCTGGTGCTGCTGCTGATATCCCGCCCTGGCAAGGGCGGAATTGCCGTCATCCTCTCGATGTCCCGGATGGCCTGCACCCTGCTGCTGCGCTGCACCTCCGGCGCCCTGTTGCTGACGCCGGGCTGCACTGTTACTCCGGCCACCACCGGCCGCGCCTGCTTCATGCCCGGCCGGCACACTCTGGCCGGGCTTCTTGCTGCCGACATACTTGTCAGCTTGGCCGACATTCTTCTGCACCATCGCCTGCTTTCCGGCGACAGCCGGATCGTACACCTGGATCTGCTTGTCCCGGCGGCCAGAGGTCACACTTCCGGCACGCCGGGCGCTAGGATGCGGGGACGAGGCTTGGCCCCTCGACCTCGCGCCGGCACCTCCCGCCGACACAATGTACTGAGACGCCCCGGCACCCGGGTTTGCCTTCTTAAAGGCCTCCTGCTGCTTTGTAGCTTCAGACAAAAGTTGGTTAAGCCGGGCTTGCTACTCACGCAGTGCTTCGCCGGATAAACAAGATAAATCCTTAGCTACCTCGGCCGCCGCTCTAAGGTTCTTTACTGGCGAACTATAGACTACCTTAGGCACAGTACTAGTTGCGGTATGACTCTTATCTCTAGCATCTTTTCCTATCTCAGCATTAAGATTTCTGCCTCTAGTTCTAACCTCTTCTATCCGGCTAGGCCGGATTACTACAGGAGTAAAACCATGGGCTGCCTCATACTCACGGAGTTGCCGGTTAAACCGTTCGCGCTCCTGGTTCATGGCCAGGGCCTCGTCGACGAGGGCCTGACGAGATCCCTCCAGGGCCTCCCTTGTCTGCTCCGGATCAACGCCGGATCGCACCGGCTCGAGAAGCCGGTCGATGATGGGAAGAAGAACCTCGCCCCTAGCCGGCACACCGGAAGTGCCGGCCAGGTTCTCCGCACGCTCCAACGGAGGACGCGCCGACCTCTTGACCTTCGGCGACTCCGGAGGAGAAGCTCCGGCCGCTGCTGCTTGTCGGGGGGATGACCCCCGGTAGGGTCAAGAGAGTAGAAAGACACAAGGTCTATGATTGACTTTATGCCGGGTTGTCAAGGAAGGGCCTGGCCGGAATATAAGAGCATCGGCCAGGCCGGCATATAATGTATATCCCGGCTGATACTTGGATATGCCGGCATAGCCGGAATACTTATAAAAGCGTGCCGGCATATACTTAGATATGCCGGCCTACCATTTTGTGTGTTGTGCAGGAGCAGGGGAGGCCGGATTACCCGACCCTCGTAGGTCGTTGGTCCGGCATATAAGTCCTGGGAATGGCCAACGGTCATATCCGGGATACTTAAGTCAACCAAGGTGTCACATCCCTACAATCAAGGAAGAAAACATCCAAGCATGGTAGCAGAGTAAGATGGCAGGGTGCACAGTGGAGGTTACCTACCCTCACTGTGCACAAGTACGAGCTTACCGCACAGAGGTAAGGCCACAGTTCAAGAGGTACAAGGTACAGGGATACGGCGTCCCATCGAGAGCAATCAGGGGCGAAGTCCAGGGTCTCTGCCATCGCCACCAGCTCCTGTTTGGAGTGTAGCCCTTGTCTTGTGGTCTTGTATGACCGTTGTAACCCTGGCCACCACTATATAAGGTGGCATAGGGAGCCCTAGTAAAGGGTTGAACGTTGGAAGGTTGGTAGCTAGAAGAAGGTTAGAAGGTTGAAGGTTTCTACACTGAGCAGTCCATCTTCCTTCTCTAGCAGAGAGCTTGTAAGCACCATTGTGGTGTACTACATCGATCCATATATACAATCAGTAGAGCAGGAGTAGGGGTGTTATCTCCTTACGAGAGCCCCGAACCTGGGTAGATCAGTGTCTCATTCTGTCGTGCTCTTTAGCTCGTTCCCCTCTCCCGAATCCTCCAGCATCTAGTCGGCCCCCATTTAAGCCATCCTATGGCATATGTTGTTTCACCACGACGACATTTGGCGCCCACCGTGGGGCATCAGATCGATATGCTGGGCGGAGTGTTCATTCGGACGGGGTCTGTGATGGCAGCTTCGGGAGTGCGCGTGGTCTCTGGCCTCGTCCAGAGGCTAGGCTCGCTCAGTTTCGTCAGTGACAACGCCGGTTGTCTCGATGGCCGGCCGTTCCCCAGGGATGGCCAGATTATGTCTTTCGGTTCCCACGAGGTGTACGTGGGAACTGAGAGAATTTGCAGGAAGGAGGTGCTGGTGGCGTCGGATCCTCCGTCACATCGGCTGGCTCACGCTAGGCGTAGCGCTCGCTCAGTAGAGTCGGCTGAGGTGATGATGGCCGGCACATCCGTGCCGCCGGCGGAAGATGCCGGCAAAGCAGCAGCAGCCGGAGCTTCTCCTCCGGAGCCGCCGACGGTCAAGAGGTCGGCGCGTCCTCCGTTGGAGCGTATGGAGAACCTGGCCGGCACTTCCGGTGTGCCGGCTAGGGGCGAGGTTCTTCTTCCCATCATCGACCGGCTTCTTGAGCCGGTGCGATCCGGCGTTGATCCGGAGCAGACAAGGGAGATCCTGGAGGGATCTCGTCAGGCCCTCGTCGACAAGGCCCTGGCCATGAACCAGGAGCGCGAACGGTTTAACCGGCAACTCCGTGAGTATGAAGCAGCCCATGGTTTTACTCCTGTAGTAATCCGGCCTAGCCGGATAGAAGAGGTTAAAACTAGAGGCAGAAATCTTAATGCTGAGATAGGAAAAGATGCTAGAGATAAGAGTCATACTGCAACTAGTACTGTGCCTAAGGTAGTCTATAGTTCGCCAGTAAAGAACCTTAGAGCGGCGGCCGAGGTAGCTAAGGATTTATCTTGTTTATCCGGCGAAGCACTGTGTGAGCAGCAAGCCCGGCTTAACCAACTTTTGTCTGAAGCTACAAAGCAGCAGGAGGCCTTTAAGAAGGCAAACCCAGGTGCCGGGGCATCCCAGTACATTGTGTCGGCGGGAGGTGCCGGCGCGAGGTCGAGGGGCCAAGCCTCGTCCCCGCATCCTAGCGCCCGGCGTGCCGGAAGTGTGACCTCTGGCCGCCGGGACAAGCAGATCCAGGTGTACGATCCGGCTGCCGCCGGAAAGCAGGCGATGGTGCAGGAGAATGTCGGCCAAGCTGACAAGTATGTCAGCAGCAAGAAGCCCGGCCAGAGTGTGCCGGCCGGGCATGAAGCAGCAGCGGCCGTTGGTGGCCGGAGTAACAGTGCAGCCCGGCGTCAGCAACAGGGCGCCGGAGGTGCAGCGCAGCAGCAGGGTGCAGGCCATCCGGGACATCGAGAGGATGACGGCAATTCCGCCCTTGCCAGGGCGGGATATCAGCAGCAGCACCAGCAAGGCCGGCATAGTGAGCAGCATCAGCCGGAGCAGCAGCAGCAGATGATCGCAGGCCCAATAGCATCTCGGCTTGGACCTCGGTCCTTGGAAGCCAATGATGCACGTTTCAAGCTGGACAAGCTCCACCAATCAGAGTTGGTGGAGAGACAAGGAGCTCCGGGCCCTATGTGTTTCGGACCCCGGATTATGGGAGAGCCGGTGCCTTACTACTTCCAGCTCGCGCGTGGCGCGAGGACATATAATGGCAGTACGAAGCCGGAAGATTGGTTGGAGGATTACTCCACGGCGGTGAACATCGCCGGAGGAAACCTCAGATGGGCGGTACGATATGTGCCGCAGATGTTGGAAGGTCCAGCCAGGATATGGCTGAATAATTTGCCGGCCGGGAGTATCAACGGCTGGATTGATTTCGAAGAGCAGTTTGTGTCGAACTTTACCAGTACATACAAGAGGCCCAACCATCCGCAGCAGCTGGCTAACTGCCGGCAAGGAGTGAATGAGACTGACCGTGACTATCTGACCAGGTGGTGCACGTTGCGCAATTCCTGCGAAGGAATCAATGAGCAGCAGGCCATCATGTGGTTCGCTCATGGGTGCCAACATGGCACCATGCTGTGGCAAAAGCTTCAGAGGCAAATGCCGGCCACTCTGGCCGAAACAATCAAGATCGCTGATAGTTATGCTCTGGGAGATCCCAGGCAGCCCAGTCTCGATTCACAAGGACAGGGGCAAACCCAGGGGAACACCAGCAATGCCGGGAGATCAGGGCAGTTCTATCGCTCTGATAACCGGAATAAGAGGAGAGATAAGCGGCCGGATTATCGGTATGGGGCAGCACAAGTTGCAGCTGTGGAGGAAGAGCAAGGGGGCGCCGGCAATAGCCAGCGTCCGAGATATGAGAACTATCAGCAGCCTCAGCAGCAGCCGCAGCAGCAAGCACAGCCGTTCCAGAAGAAGAATGTCTGGACCAACAAGAATGCCGGCGGAGCCGCCGGCCAGAAGAAGCAGTGGCCGAAGTATACTGTGGGTCTTGCCATGGACAAGCCTTGTGTGTTCCACACATTCCAGCCGGGAAAGCCGGCAAACCATTTGACAAGGAACTGTTCGTGGCTGGACGACATATTGGCAGGTCGTGCAGGTCCCTGGGGACCGGCTAGACCCTCTGTCCCGGCAGCTCCATCGCCGCTGACAGGTGCCAATACAATTGCAGTCCCACCTAGGCCGGGTAATCCTGGGAGTCAGAGCAACGCCGGAAATGCCGACGTAAATCAAGTTGACCAGAGCTATAATCCGGAATATAACGCCGGAGGCCCAGGAGCGGGCCGGAATGAGTACAAGGAGTATGATCAGAGCTATATGGCCTTTGAGACCGAGAGAACAGACAAGCAGAGCTTGTACCGCCGGAGTCTGGAGGTGAATGCCGTTATGTCGGCTGTGCCAAAGCTGATGTACTGGTCTGACCAGGCTGTTGGTTGGGACAGGGCAGATCATCCCCGGATCATGCCAAATCCCGGCGGATATGCTCTGGTGATGGATCCGACATTCGTCGGGCCGGCTAATAACGTGAGATTCAGCAAGGTCCTCATTGATAATGGAAGCATCATCAACATCATGTATCGAGATACGATGGAGAAGCTGGGAATCAAGGAAAATATGCTGGAACCAAGCAAGACCACGTTCCACGGCATTGTGCCGGGACTTTCGTGTGCGCCGATGGGCAAGATCCGGATGGATGTCATGTTTGGCAGCCGGGATAACTGCAGGGTGGAAAACCTCATGTTCGAGGTAGTTGATCTGGAGAGCCCCTACCATGCTTTGCTGGGTAGACCGGCACTGGCGAAATTCATGGCCTCTATGCATGTGGCGTATCTGAAGATGAAGATGCCGGGACCCAAAGGAGTGATCACCATCATTGGTGATTACAAGCGTTCGATGGCATGTGCCACCGCCGGATCCAATCTGGCCGAGACTCTGATCATTGCAGAGGAGAGGAAAAGGCTCAAGCGAGCAGTGGAGATTGCTGAGACAGTCGTGGCCGGCAAATATATGCCGGGCATGGCAAATCCCGGTGGCAGTGCTACTTTTCAAGCAGGCAAGGAGGTCAAAAAGGTGCCTCTGGATGAAGCTTTCCCGGAGCGCCATGCCCTGGTTGGGGCAAGTTTGGATCCCAAATAGGAAAGCGAGCTCATCAGCTTCCTCCGTGAGAATCGGGATATCTTTGCATGGTCTACTTCGGACCTGCAAGGTGTGCCGAGGGAGCTGGCTGAGCACGCATTGCATGTGAGACCGGATGCTAAGCCGGTGAAGCAGCCGCTCCGGCGGAATGCCGGCGATAGAAGGAAAGCCATATGGGAAGAAGTGGCCAGGCTCTTAGCCTCTGGCTTTATCAAGGAAGTACTTCATCCGGATTGGGTGTCTAATCCGGTTTTGGTGGAAAAGAAGAAAGACGAGCCCGCCATAGTGAAAGTATGGCGGATGTGTGTTGATTACACCAACTTGAATAAGGCATGTCCTAAAGATCCATTCCCGCTGCCTCGGATCGATCAAGTGATTGATTCCACAGCCGGATGTGAACTGTTATCATTCGTAGATGCCTATTCTGGTTTCCACCAGATCCCCTTGTTTGAGCCAGATCAAATAAAGACATCCTTTATTACCCCGTACGGGGCTTATTGCTATCTCACTATGCCGTTCGGTTTAAGAAATGCCGGCGCAACTTACCAAAGGTGTATGCAAAAGTGTTTGCACGATCAGATAGATAAAAATGTGCAGGTATATGTCGATGATATCGTCATAAAAACCAAGGAGAGCAAGACTCTCATAGATGATCTCCGGGAAACCTTTGGGAACCTGAGGAGATTCCGGATGAAGTTGAATCCGGCTAAGTGCACCTTTGGTGTGCCGGCAGGCAAGTTGCTCGGTTTCCTTGTTTCCAGCCGGGGTATTGAGGTGAATCCCGGCAAGATTCGTGCCATAGAAAGGATGAAGCCGCCGACAGATTTGAGGGAAGTACAGAAGTTCACTGGGTGCCTCGCATCCCTGAGCCGCTTCATAAGCCGGCTGGGGGGAGAAAGCTCTGCCGTTATATCAGTTGATGAAAAAGTCCGACACATTTGTCTGGACAACGCAAGCAGATGCAGCTTTCAAGGAATTGAAACAGTTGTTGTCAACAGCGCCGGTATTAGCGTCTCCGATGCCCCGGGAGCCAATGTTGCTCTATATAGCGGCAACCAACCGAGTTGTCAGTGCTGTGGTGGTAGTAGAGCGAGAGGAAGAAGCCAAAACCGTGCAGCGGCCGGTATATTATCTGAGTGAAGTCCTCTCCACCTCAAAAGCAAAATTACCCCCACTATCAGAAGATGACCTATGGTGTCTATATGGCGGCCAAGAAACTCAAGCATTACTTCCAAGAGCATCCAATCCGGGTAGTGGCCGAGGCCCCTATCTCGGAAATTATAGGCAACAAAGATGCCAGCGGCCGGATAGCAAAGTGGGCAATAGAGCTTTCACCATATACACCGCAGTACGATAAGAGGGATACAATCAAGTCCCAGGTCTTGGCTGATTTCTTTATTGACTGGGCCGAGATACAGTATGAGCCACCATTGCCAGATGCCAATTATTGGAGGATGCATTTCGATGGGTCCAAGACAATCCATGGCTTGGGTGCCGGCATAGTTCTCAGTTCACCAAAGAATGACCAGCTGAGATACGTCCTGCAGATTCACTTTGCAGCATCAAATAATGTGGCGGAATATGAGGCACTTGTGCATGGCCTGAAGGTGTCTAAGGACATAGGAATTCGCCGGATTATGTGCTTCGGGGATTCTGACTTAGTGATTCAGCAGTGTTCCGGCATATGGGACGCGCATGATGCTAACATGGCATCATAC
>QXEO01000609.1:212026-245132 GCA_007115705.1 Dactylis glomerata
CTTCCGCCGGCGGCACGGATGTGCCGGCCATCATCACCTCAGCCGGCTCTACTGAGCGAGCGCTACGCCCAGCGTGAGCCAGCCGATGTGACGGAGGATCCGACGCCACCAGCACCTCCTTCCTGCAAATTCTCTCAGTCCCCACGTACACCTCGTGGGAACCAAAAGACATAATCCGGCCATCCCTGGGGAACGGCCGGCCACCGAGACAACCGGCATTGTCACTGACGAAACTGAGCGAGCCTAGCCTCTGGACGAGGCCAGAGACCACGCGCACTCCCGAAGCTGCTATCACAGACCCCGTCCGAATGAACACTCCGCCCAGCATATCGATCTGCCCCACGGTGGGCGCCAAATGTCGTCGTGGTGAAACAACATATGCCATAGGATGGCTTAAATGGGGGCCGAACTAGATGCTGGAGGATTCGGGAGAGGGGAACGAGCTAAAAAGCACGACAGAAAGAGGCACTGATCTACCCAGGTTCGGGGCTCTCGTAAGGAGATAACACCCCTACTCCTGCTCTACTGATTGTATATTTGGGTCGATGTCGTACACAACAATGGTGCTTCCAAGCTCTCTGCTAGAGAAGGAAGATGAACTGCTAATGTAGGAACACAGAGTGACCAACCCTTTACCAGGGCTCCCTATGCCACCTTATATAGTGGTGGCCAGGGTTACAACGGTCATACAAGACCACAAGACACGGGCTACACTCCAAACAGGAGCTGGTGACGATGGCAGAGACCCTTGACTTCGCCCCTGATTGCTCTCGATGGGACGCCATATCCCTGTACCTTGTACCTCTTGAACTGTGGCCTTACCTCTGTGCGGTAAGCTCGTACTTGTGCACAGTGAGGGTAGGTAACCTCCACTGTGCACCCTGCCATCTTACTCTGCTACCATGCTTGGATGTTTTCTTCCTTGATTGTAGGGATGTGACACCTTGGTTGACTTAAGTATCCCGGATATGACCGTTGGCCATACCCAGGACTTATATGCCGGACCAACGACCTACGAGGGTCGGGTAATCCGGCCTCCCCTGCTCCTGCACAACACACCAAATGGTTAGGCCGGCATATCTAAGTATATGCCGGCACACATATACCAGTATTCCGGCTATACCGGCATATCCAAGTATTAGCCGGGATACACACATATGCCGGCCTGACCGATGCTCTCATATTCCGGCCAGGCCCTTTCTTGATAACTCGGCACAAGTCAACCATAGACTTTGTGTCTTTCTAGTCTCTTGACCCTACCGGGGGTTATCCCCCCGACATTCCCTACACTTGAAAACTTCCTTCATACAAAACTTCACACAATTCTATTAGCAACATTAGTCCAATTCTGAGAATATTTTCGGTGTAACTTTTCTGAAACACAAAAATAGCAGAAAACAGGGAATTGGCACTATGGCATCTCGTTAATAGGTTAGTTCCGGAAAATACATAAAAACGCCACGAAGTGTAACAAAACACAAAGCAAATGGTGCATAAACAAGCATGGAGCATCAAAAATTATAGATACGTTGGAGACGTATCGGTACCCCTGGGGCCCGTTCGGGTAGTAGTCCAATGAGAATTAGGCCCAAGCATAAGCTATAGTTGAAATACGAGATAATATCGTATACAGATACTACAGTTTGTATTGAACCCGAACTGGGCTTGATTCTGCCCATTTCTTCGACTACGTCTCCTTGTCGTAACCCGAGTGTGAAGGCATCGATTGCTCTCTCATCTGAGACTTCGACTGCAGAATTCTTGATGATGCTCCACCTTTGAATATATGACCTAAGTGTTTCATTGCGCTGCTGTACACAGGCTTTGACTTCTTCTATCGATGCTGGCCGCATGTATGTTGACTTGAAGTTACTCATAAATTGTTTTGTGAGTTCTTCCGAGCTTCTGATTGTTCCTCTTTCCAATTTGCTCAACCATGACCTAGCTGCGCCGGTGAGGTGTATTTGTAGACTTTGCATTGCTGTCTCTTTTGTTCCTCCTAATATTTTGACTGCCTGCAAATAATCTAAGAGCCACGATTGCAGCTCATGTGATCCATCATACTTTTGCTGGTCATGGGGTAGTTTTAAACCCTTGGGTACTGGTGTGGTGCGAACTCTATGAGTAAAGCACGACGCTCCCATCTCTTTTTCATCGTCTTCATAGTCGTATGCCTTGGTGGGAGTCCTGGACCTTTGGGTTCCTCCATGCTTTGGGCTTTTGTGGTGTCTTGGCGATGATGACCTAGATCGTCGGGTACTACTCCTGTGCTGAGGACTGCTGTGTCGACGTGGTGATCTGGGTTTATGCGTTCCCTTGTTACAATATGCCTCTTCATCTTTGGCTGTTAACTTGTTGTCTACCATTCTTAATCCTTGCATTGCTGCCCGGTGCATATGTTCCCTTGGGTCTCCTGGGCTTGGCCGTGTGGTGTATAGATATGTTTGTGCTGCCACAAGCGCTGCCTCTAGTGTCTTTGGTACAATATTGCCTTGCTTGTCAACCAATAGGAAAGACGAGTCGAGGTTTTTGGAGAGGTTTCGCCTTTCTGAGTGTTCGAGGTTTTGAACTCTTGATCCATGCCTACGGTATCTTTTACTGTCTGTATACGATGCGTCACTGTGTGCTTTGTGAAGAGCTATGCTTGCTGTGATGGATGAATCTCTCCTCTTTTGTATTTCGCTTTTTTATCTTGCTAGTTGCCTTGATTGCTATCGTAGGGCATAATGATACCCTAAAAGCATGTTTTTACTTGCATCTGTTGATATAGGCATGCCGTGCTCCACGGCTGCTTTGATTGTGTTCCACTCCTCGACTGATAGTCGAATTTTATCCCTGTTTGCCAGAGATTCTGCAGTCTCGCCTTCTGCTAGGTGGTTTGCTCCTCTATTTATATTTGCTGGTTTTAGTACTGGGTTGTTGCTGTCGTCGAGTTCTTCTGAGTTGTCTCCTACTATTGCGAGTACTTGGTACCGGTTGTCAAACTTGCTGCTGGAGCTTGAGAAGATGGTTGCCTCATCCTCATGAAGTTCCAGTCCTGTCTTCCATGTGTCTGTGGATTTGTCTGAGGTGTCACCGAAGCAGATCATGAAGTCTTCGAGTTGATCTCCTAGGTCGAGATTCTCCATGGTTTCATCGAGTTCTTCGATTTTTTATCCTGTATTTTCTGCTTTTGCAAAGCTGACCGGCGAGTTTACCTTGCTAGAAGAGCCCACCGATGATTCAAACATTGCCATTGTCTTGGTTTCACTTGCCGACGGATCCGGTTTTGCCGGATCTAAAAGGCGAATCAAACCCAAAGATCCAACGCGGAAGTCCATGCTTCCGATTGTCAGGTCCATCTCCTGATTTAAGCTTGCGAATACTGGAGTAAGGTTTGTTGGATGGGGTTAAAATCTATGGTTCCGAAGGATATCTGGTTTCTGTCGAATTCTGGATTGCTGTTGGCTAAAAGCGAAAAAGCCGTCGAATTCATGATTCCAACGCCCTGTTCCCCATGGTCGGCGCCAATTGACGAGGGTTAACTCGACAAATCTCCAAGATGAAGGACTTAGGATCGGGGGAATAGGGCATCGGATGAACTCAAAGGTAAAGATCAGTCAAACGAGGTGTGTATTGAGAATAAACATGGTGGTGAACTTGGCTTACTCTCAATCTGTCCCTGGCCGGCCTCTCCTACTCCCTATATATAGGTGGCCAGGTCTCAAGGAACTAGTCGGGTTCAATACATATTACAGTATCCCCATACGATATAGACTCGTATTTCGACTATGATTATATTTGGGCCTAACTTAACAGGCCTTAGGGGTACACAAATAACAGGCTCTATTAGCTATACCCTTGTCACCTGGCCACCTATATATAGGGGCTAGGAGAGGCCGGCCAGGGTCAGATTGAGATTGAGCTGATTGTCTACTAGCTTATTCTCAACACGCATCAAGTTTCACCTTGTTTGTCTGAATCTTTACCTTCGAGTTTATCCAACGTCCTCTTCCCCCGATCCTAAGTCCTTAATCTAGACATTTGCCGATTTAACCCTCGTCACCCATCTATCTTGATCTTCATCTTCTCTTCTGATCTTTGCTTCACCTGCAATCAAAGACACTAAGGGAATTTTTGATATAGTTAAAATGTTGGTTTGACCCAAGGGTCAACCATTTTATTTGGAATCCATTTTTATTAAGTCTAGAAACTGGTTCTGAACTTCATTAGCTAGGGCAGTGACCAAATCCAAATAAACAGAATAGGAATAAGAGGAAATACAAAGTTTAGAAACAAACTAGTTGCTGCAGTAAATCAAACAAGTAGGTCAGCTAGATGACCTTGTTAAATCTAGGAAATACATCAGACAAAATTATGACAGAAGATAATATCACAATAGCAGCCAGAATATCTCCAACAGAAAATATTGAGCAATGGATTAAAATACCAGTGATGTACCCTAGCCAGGTTTCCATGTTGAAACAAACTCAAAGAAATTTATTTAGTAATTAAAGGGCCAAGATCTTTCTAAACAAGATTAGCAAGTGATTAGCATCCACACTAAGCCAGAGACCAAAACCATCAGCACATTAGCAATTAGAGGTGGACATCATCTCAAAAAGCACAAATTTAACAAACAGCGACAAGTATTTAGCAAGCTGATTATGGAAATGAATATAAAATTCACCATGATTAACAGATACATGATTTTCATGCATTTGAGCTAAAATCCAAGCTAGAGAGGCAGTTTAGAATAGTAACCAAGCAGCTTAGTCACCAAATGCATGTAAATAGGTGTCAGCACCACAGTGAATCCCAAACACTATAATACCCCTTCTTCCATGCGATTTCACTCACAATTTTCTTAGAGCAAGCTCATAAGAACACCTTGAGGCTAGAGGCTAGAGGTTAAGAGCAAAAGCTCATAAAATCTTCCAAGCCAGAGGCTGGGAGTGAGAAAAGGAGCAAGCTCACCATTGGTGAGTAGCCCAAACCACATCTTGCACACTAGTAGGTAGGAGAAGGACTAGAGCAAGGAGGTGCTGCTCAAGCTGAACCAGGCAGAGAAGTACTGCCCAAGGTCAAGCTCATCTTCATCAAGGCAGAGAAGTATTGCCCATCTACATCAAGCATACTTTGCAAAATCCAAAGGCTATATACTAGGATTAATATTAGCAGAGAGGGAGTGATACACACACACGCACACACACACTAGGCAAGCTTGCTGTGCAGCCCCATGAAAATGAGGAACACCACAGCCAAGCCATGCTCATGGAGCACATCCATTATAATTCTTTGTGTGATCTCAAGGAAGAAGATGAAGTGTAAATCACTAAAAGTGATCACTTGCTTCATAATCTTACTAGACAACACACATATACATACATCTCTGAATCCTAAGATTCAAATAATTCTTGTGTTAATAATTAGAAGGCAATGATAGTTGCAAGCTCTAAGAGCTGCAATGTGTATACTTTTATATCTATATGATCACTGCTCAAGTCAAGTTTCTGAATGAATGTGCTAACGGAATCTCTGACAGAACATTGAATGAAAATTTCAGAGTTCATCGTGTTCAGTCAAACTAACAGCACTAATATTAATAGTGAACAATCATAGTACTCAGAGGAGTAGAAGTATAGGAAAAACACCCCTAGATCACTATCAGTAACTAAATTTGACACTGTTAGAGACAGTGTAAGATTCAGAGCATAGGTGGAGAAGTGAGCAAGTAAAGCTCAAGCTTGCATTTCTAGATATCTAGGAGCACCACTAAACTTTTTAATAGTAGCTAGAGCAACAAAGCATGTTGAACTGCAGAATTTCTTCAGAGCACAAAAACCCTAATTCCAAAAAATGGGGGAAATCAAGGGGAGAATCACATGGCTAATTAGAGGAGTAGCAGAGAGAGAGGGAGCCACTTACTTGTTAATGGAGCCAAGCTCCATTGAAGGTGAAGTAGAGGTGGCTGTGGCTACGGACTAGGTCATCAAGGAGGGGCACCTCGATGCAGCCCAAGCCAGTGGCCCTCGGTCACTGTAGAGAGCTGGGAGTGTCAGCTTAGCCAAGGGGAGAAGCCAAGCTCGTCGGAGAATGAACTCCATTGGTAAAAAACCTAGAAGATCTAGAGGGTACACAGAGGGACAAGATCGAGCACCCCAACTCGATTCCCTTGGTGAGAAGGTCAAGTAGAGGGTGGGGAGTGTTTTGGTAGCGACGGCGAGGCTGGAGCTGGCCGGAGACGGCCAGGGCACGACGGTGGCGGCGCAGACGACTCAGTCGCCATGACCATCGCAAGAGCAAGCTAACGAGAGAGGGGGCGAGTGAGGTGGTTCGGTCTAACCGAACTAGCTCGATCGGTTTGACCGAGGGTTATGACAGGTGGGCCCCACTTCAGGGTTATTCTATGAATTGTTTTAAATCCAGGGGCCTAACCATTAATCTGCCATAACTTTTTAAATAGGAGTCCAAAAATTATGAAAAATATAATTTTGGAAAGCTAAAAATATGACCAACTCAAATATGCTAATATATGAAAGAGTTATAAATAAATTTTTCTAACCATTGTTTTGTTGATAAATGAGATGAATAATTTAAACACTTATTTAAATAGTTATCAAAATACCTTTTAATCATCAAGAAAGTTCTTGAATAATGTTTTGGCAATTGTGTGAAGTTTTGAAAACAAAATTTCAATTATGTCTTTGATAAATGACTTGGGTATTAATAAAGTACCAAAAGAAAACAAAAACCAAGAATAACACTTTCCGAATTCTTGGAGATTATTATTTGAAACTAAAGAATACCATTTTGAATATGAAAATAATCAAAATTCTATATAAATTAACTTAAGAAGAATATATTGGAACTTCTTCTGAGTTTGCAATATATCCATCTTTGCGGCATGGAAAAATTTTTCACAGAGTTCTAGCTATCCGCGATCCTTCCGGTGGCTCATAGCTTATCCGATTGTTCAATCAACGATGTGCTTCAGTTTAATGGGTCTTTCTATAGCGAAGCAGTATATCCCTTGTGAACAATGAAAGAATTTTTCAGATATATGAAAATTCTAAAGTGAAATTCATATGAAGACTCTAAAAGAAAATTCATATGACCCACAATAAACTCACATAACAAATCAATCAAAAAACACGGGAAGGGTTTATCAAAATTTGTTTGCAAGTAATCTTTTCAAATCATTTGGATTTTAAAATATTATTTTCTATTCAAAAAATGGTTATTCTTCAGAACCCGAGGTCTAGGGTCAAGTAAAACCTTCGAATTGCATTATCTTGCAGTTGGCAGGCAAGTTCACTCTTGCTCATATCTGTTGATTATTTTCAAAAGTACCAATTGAGTAGTATTTCATACCACTTGCATCAAAATACTTCTTTTAAATAAATTGGTGGATGATGGAACCATGGATTAGATGTACAAATGGAGTGTCGTACGGTGCAGGTTCCATTATACCGAGAATGCCTAGAATTTAATAACACCTGTTATCAGTCATTCCAAAGCGTCATAAATCACGCTGGCCATAGATCTTGGTATGGGAGAAGCGAATCAAAAGTTACTTCCGAGTTTTGTATATGCTCGGAGGCATAGCCGGATTGAGATTTCTTTCGGGGAAAATCAATGGGTGGGAGCCCGTGGTAAACGTCCCTACTCTGTGCTACAGAGTAATGGTTAATGTCTTCTAGCGGAGAGGGTGATTGGTTCATACCGAGGTCCAAATTAATTGCAGTGGGTGGATTAAGGAATTAAGTTATGCTTGGCATGATTCGGCTATACTTGGTAATTGGCCTCATACCAAAGGAAGTATGGTATTGGCAATAGGGCCAAGGACATTTGTGGGCAAATTAGCGCACCTCTACAGTGAGTATAGAATTGTGACATGTTAATCCTTATTTTGGGAAAGGAATATCGAACATTGCGTGGAAAGGAACTATGCAAAAGTTCTAACAACCCGCAAAGACTGACGAACATAGTTTTTATGAAACTAAAACTTGAATTCATCCAACAAAACTGTTTTTCCAAAAACTTGCATATGTTTGGAATTCCCTTATTCCAAGCTATTGTTTTCTTCAGCATGAAACACAATTTCCATATAACTTGCTGAGTACACCTGTACTCAATCTATCCTCGAAAACCCTTGCTTTAGATTGTGAGAACAACAAAGATGTTCCTGATGATAGAGAAGAGCAATTCTATGAAGAGCCGGATATTTCCGAAGGAGTAGAAGGAGTTGACTACGGTATCATTTACAGTACTAGCGACGAGGAACCGGACATCAAAGCATAGAATTATAGAATAATTAGTGGAGCTTAGCGACTAAGTAAGTTGCTCATGCTCGTAATGGTGCTATGCCTTATAGTACCATTACTAATTAGATTTGCTAGTTTGAACTGGTTCTCAAATGAGACTACTCAATGGACCGAGTATGATCTCAAAGCTTTTGTACACTTTTGGTTGGTATCTATGAACACATAAAGTTGCGGACCCGCAATGTTTCTGTTGTACCATTCTGAGGGATGTGATATTTACAAAAAAAGGACTTTCATAAGTATTATATCAACGAATTATACACTACACATGCAGTGGTGTGCTGGGTCACCGCACATACCCACAAACACGTTCTGCGCAAGTGATAGCGAGCTCAGATGCCACGGAAGAGAGAGCAGGAAGCAAAGGGAAGGAGAACGGGATGAGGTACACAGGCGACAAATCCTCTCACAGACATATGTGTGGTTCCCTGCGTCCCCCTCAGCTACGCTGGAGGCGAGCTCCGACGGCGACGGCAGCAGAGGAACTTTGTTTTTACGAGGGCGACCTCCAGTCATGGGCCACGTCAGCCCGACAAAAATGAAATTTTTGGGAAGTCCCTTTCTGTGGTAAATAAATAAATTTTAGGGGCTTTTTACAAAATGAAAATTGACAATTAGGTTACTTGCCACATCAGCCTGGCAGGTGAGCCCTACTCGTCAGAAACCTGGTTAAACCGCTAAACATGAAGAATTAGCGCTATTTGTCATAGACACACCTCAAAAATGGTATTTATGTGTCCAAAAAACACAAAAAAGTAGTACCTATATGCCTCAAATGGCACATATGTGGTAGTTTTTTTAATCATTTTCTCTCTCTCAATCGATCCAGGTCAAACACATATTGGGGTATTTTTCTCATAGTGTGTGGGTCGGACTTGTCAAGGGGCAAATAATGAAGAGGCAAAGTAAAGAGTGGTAAAAGATAGGTGATTTTTTAATAATATGATTTTTAATCATTTTTTTAAATAATATTATAACTTAGCTTTTTTCGAATCTAGCGCGGCTTGCTATCCGGCGGACGGGATAAGTCCTTTTCTCACGGGGCCTGCATATTGACACACTTTGTCACGTCCGGCCGATAGAAAAAGTGCGCTACCGTCTCTCCCTGTCCGGACAGGATTATATTTTCTAATTATTTTTGCATTTGTGCTAAGCTTAAATAATTTATGGAACGTTTATGGAAAATGCTTTATTTTCTTATTATTTTTTGCATTTTGTTTCTCTTGTTATTCCTTTCTTGCTATGACACTTACTATGTAAATTTGTTTCTATCGAAGATGCAATATTGCAGAGTTCTTTTAAGGAATATAAGGACGCTGCCACCATTTCCGTTCTCTAAAAGAAATATCTCATCAAGTTTCAACAATTTATCCCTAGAAGTTTAATTCAACTAAACTTATCAAATTTCTTTAAATAATTCACAATCAAGAATACATTGAGATGTGGATGAAAACTATTGAAATATGTAGAATGTTACTAAGTTTCACTCATATTTCGAATATGTTTGAAACATTGAAGTAACATTCAACGTCAATTTAACTATTTAATTTATGATTTTTTTGCTTCACCGCACCTCCCCTCCCCAAACTTAAATAGATCAATAGCAATTAAAAAATTAATAATGTTAGTCTTTTTTATTGGTTGGACGCGACTAGCACCTTTTTCATCGGCCAGATACGCCAAGGTGCAGGCTCCCACGGGAAAAGGACTTATCCTGTCTGCCAGATAGAATTAGTCCCTATCCCGTTCGTCGGATAGGAAGCCGCGCTAGATCCAAAAAAGCTGAGTTATAATATTATCTCTATCTCTATCTCTACTACTTATAAAGGCACAAACTTGTTTAGATACAATCAATCTCGACCATACAACATGGTCGATCAAATGGTCAAGATGGCTTCAATGTTGAGCTCAACTCAACACAAAATCGGATCCCTCTAATACTCCAAGTAATTAATCACCCATTAATTTCTCCCACTAATTTAGTTTCTTTCATTATTTTTCATCCAATGCTCCCTTTAATGGCAGAAGAAAACTTCCATGTCCAGCGTCTCCAAACGTTATGTACCGCTCCATGTTCATACTTAACAAAGGAAGTAGTAATACCTTCCATTATTTTCTTCTTTACTAATAATTAATATACCACTAATTTCTCCCCCTCAATTGTGTGGAGTCCCAATTGCTTTATTACCATGCCCTTCATCATCGCCTTCTCATCTCCCTCCTCACCCTCATGGCGCCGCCACAACTCCTACCCTCCATCCTCGCGCCATGACGGACGCTCCATGTTTCGTCCTTGTTGTGCGCGGTGGCTTCCATGGCGGCTGCAAGGGTGTCTTATGGGCGCGCGAGCCTGAGGGAGAGTAGGGCAGCAATGTCCCAAGGGCAGGCATCGGCGATGGATGCACGTCACACGGCCCCCAAGGGCAGGCGACGGTGGCTTGAGGACGTACGGCGGGATCTTATTTGGACCACATGATGGCGTCGTTGCAGTGTACTTGATTTCTGAACCATGTGTGTTTTTATCCTTGTGCTAGATGAAACCAGGTTTGTTTTTACCCTTGTTGTACAGAATCTCAAGAAGACATGTGCTTGGGTATTATGTTTGGTTCATTTCAGATCATATATAGGAGATGCCAAAGTTGTATTCTATTATCAATTACATTGTGTATTCTGCACTCTTAGCAAGCGCATCAATAGAAGAAGCATAACTTTTTTACAGGATGCATATGAGACAATGCAACTGTTACCACATCCTTCCATGTTTTTGTTGGGTTGGTATATGGCTTTCTAGCAAACAAAAATGGCCAAGATTCGATGTCCTTGTAGAAGACAGAGAAAAACTATTTGCTCATTTCATTTTGGTAAACTATTCTTTTGGTTATGCATGATATTCCTTGTGTTTATACCATTTTTGCTTTGTCATAACATATTTTATATGTCACTACTATCTCAAAACTACAGGATGGAACATTGAATACTATCGAAGGAAATTGTCCGATATTCAAGAATCTCAACGGCTTGCTTTTGTACTCCTATTTTTTGATAATGGAAGACTTTCTACTTGAGGCACGTCCTGATGGAAAGCCAATTGTGACAAGATATCCTACTTGTTTCTATCATATTCTTGACCTTAAAGGTGAGAGTAGCGACCATTATATGCAACTCTATATTTAGGCAACAAATTTCTTCATATTTATTTAGATTGTATAATCAGTGTTCTATTTCATATGCATGCATTTTTTAAGTACTGACAAGAATTTTCTTAGAGATATTCAGTTTTAGAATCTTGCAGATTCTTCACTAAACTTACTGATTTACCTATGATTTAGCAAGAAGGGAGTTGTTTGTCCTTAATTATCTCACTGTAGTAAAAAGTACCTGAAATCTAGTGTGTTGATACCGGAGTGATACACATGATCAAGTGGCACATCATTCTCCACACACCCAATGGTTAAGAAACTATCTTAGACTGAGAAATGAGTAGGCAATTTGCAAACAACAAAATTACTATAAGTAATAACATACATTCTAATGTTCAAATAAGTGCTAGGCACTAATTTTGTCTTTCATATTTTTTGTTACAGAGTAACATATAATTAATTTGAGTTGACTACATTTACTTTGAATGGTATTCTTCAACAACATAAGATAATTTTTTATTCCAAAGTGCTCTTGATTTTTAAACTTTCTGTAGATGCTCTTCCTTCCGCAGCATTGTGTGTGAAGGGTCAACTTTGGCAGCTTGCTTGAAAATACAAAAATTAGGTGCTTTGTTTCCTTTATGATTTGAATATTTTCTTTGCTAACAATTAATGTGCCGATCCCTGGGTCTAAAAATAAAAGACAAGTGACTAGACATCTCCTCTACACAAAAGAATGTGCTAGAAAAGTTAGGCTGATTTAGTTTGCAAGTTTCATTGGTTCAGAGTCTAGCTAGGAATCTAGAAGCCCATTGTTATTCAGTTCATATAAGAAGTTTACTAGTATTTCTATGAAATTGTATTTTCTTGTATGTATTGGCTTTATGGACAGTTTTGAAATAGATCTTCAGTGCAAATAAATGAAAAAGTTATTTTGTTCCTCATTGCAAGTATTTGGTAAACTAAATCCATTGAAGGCAGGTCAGCCACTATGCCTCTGGTTAATTGATACGTCTCTAACGTATCTATAATTTTTTATGCTCTATGCTTGTTTTTACACCTTTTTTTAAAGTTTCGTTACACTTCATGGCATTTTTATGCATTTTCCGGAACTAACCTATTAACGAGATGCCACAGTGCCAGTTCCCCATTTTTTGCTGTTTTTGTGTTTCAGAAAAGTTACACAGGAAATATTCTCGGAATTGGACGAAAAAGCCGAACATCCGGAAATTTACCGAAGCTTCCAGAGAACCGAAGAGGAGACGGAGAAGGGCCACAGGGCAGTCACACCACAGGGTGGCGTGGCCTACCCCTGGCCCGCGCCTCTGGTGGTGAGGCCACCCTGGCCCACTTCTGACGCCGCCCCTTCGCCTATAAAGACCCCCCGATGGGAAAAACCTAAATACCCGATCACTTTCCAGAATATATCGTGATCCGCCGCCACCGTCGACCCGAGATTGGGAGAGTCCAGAATCTCTTCACGACACCCTGCCGGAGAGGGGAATCGCCACCGGAGGTCTTCTTCATCGCCATGCTTGCCTCCGGCACGATGAGTGAGTAGTCTACCTTGGACTATGGGTCCATAGCAGTAGGTATTTGGTTGTCTTCTCCACCATGTGCTTCATGTTTAGATCTCGTGAGCTGCCTTACATGATCGAGATCACCGTTATGTAATTCTACATGTTGTGTTTGTTGGGATCCGATGAATATTGGTGTTATGATTGAGTTGATGTGCTGAATATTATCTTATGTTATCTCTATGTTGTTTATGATCTTGCATGCTCTCCATTGTTAGTAGCTATCTTGGCCGAGTAGTTGCTAGTGACTCCAAGAGGGGGTATTTATGCTCGATAGTGGGTTCATGCCTCTATTTAATCTGGGGGAGTGACAGAGACCTCTAAGGTTGTAGATGTGCTATTGCCACTAGGGAGAAAACAACATTCATATGCTGAAGGGCATATGCTTTGTTTACATTACACACTTTGCTTAATGCAGTTATCTGTTGTTCGCAACTTAATACTTGTGGAGTTCTCGGATTGATTCGCCACAAGTGGATTATTAGTCATAGATGCAGTTGGATGATGGTCTATGTATCTTGTTGTAATGCCCAGAGTAAATCTCATAGTGATCCTCTCGACATATGCACGTTGTCTTTATTCTATCAATTGCCCAACTGTAATTTGTTTACCCAGCATGTGTTATTTTATGGAGAGACACCACTAGTGAACTGTAGACCCCAGTCCTATTTCCTTTATATTGCTATCACCTGTTTACTTTACTCGCACTGTTTACTTTACTCGCATACTACTATTGCTTTCCACTCGATACGCTCATTCCTTTGTTTTAAGCAAACCGGTGAGATTGATAACCTCATCGTAAGTTGGGAACAAAGTATTTGGTTGTGTTGTGTGCAGGTTCCATGTTGCCGCTCGCAAAGCAAAGCTTGGACGAGGCGCCCTATAAATTGTCCGGAGCTGTCGCGAAGCTAGCGGGCATCACCTTCTGGAGTATTGTCTTTTTCCTACTGGATTGACTACCTTGGTATCATAACTGAGGGAAAACTTGCTGCTATATTCATCAAACCTTCTCTTGGGGTTTTCAACTGGCCAGTTATTTTACTTCATCAACAAACACAATCAAGCTTTCTAGCATCATAATCACTGCGCCATCAACAAGTTTTCTGGCGCTGTTACCAGGGAAAAAGAAGACTTCTGCAAGGGGAGTTTCACACGCACATCCTTTACTTTGTTTTAAGTTTTGCTTTACTTTATGTTTGCTTGCATCGTTTTATCAAAAAAAAATAGTTTCTACTATAGTTGTTATTTTTGTTGGTCTGTTATTGTCTTGCTTTATCATGCTTTCTATCAATGGTTGGTTTCTTTGAAACTAAATCTTTTTGGCAAGGTGGGTTCACGGAAGAGCAACAAAAATATTATGAGGAACACCGCTTGTCACAAAAAGGGAAACACTTATGGGAACAAATTAATAGATTGTATATCATTGCTAGAAATGTGTGCTTTACTTATAATGTTACTTATTGCTTTGATAGATCTTGTTGCTTTAGGAGGTATAAACACCTCCCTTTTCAATGTGAGTATAATGATGATGTTACCATATCTTCTTATATTAATGGAAATTATGACTTCTATGATGTGGAACAAATTGAAGAATTTATTGCTTGGAAGGGTGCATTCAAACTTGCTTATTTGCTTGAAAATACTGATGATGCACCTTATAAATATGAGGTTCATGATATACTTAAATTTTGCTTTGATAATTACAAGGAAGAAAATGGCTATATTCTTAAATATCTTAATAGATGCTCTCCAATTGAAGATACTAATGCCTTGAAGGAGCCTATGGAAGAAGAAATTGCTGAAACTGGAAGCTCATTGGATAAAAAAGAGGAGGAGAGTGATGATCAAGAGGAGGAAGAATGGAGCTACCCATGTCTACCTCCCAATAAGAGTAACTCTTTAACTAATACCTTATTTGATCGCCCTCCATGCTTAAAGGAGGGTGAGTGTGAAATTTATATTGTTGAGTTTGTTCATGATGCTACTGAAAATTATTATGAGAGAGGAAAATATGGTTGTTGGAATTTTCATGTTACTAAAACACCTCTCTTTATATTGAAAGTTCCGAAGTTGCTCTTATTTTATCTACCCATGCTTGTTACTATGTCCTTCTTTGATTTATTTTCTTACAAGATTCCTATGCATAGAAAGTGGGTTAGACATAAATGTGTTTCATATTTGCTCCTTGATGCTCTCTTTTGCTTCCATTCATATTTCTTATGTGAGCATCTTCTCAAATTACTGAGCCTAGCTCAAAGGCATTAAAGAAAAGCACTCTTGGGAGATAACCCAATGTTTTACTTTCAGTTCTTTTTCTTTTATTTGAGTCTTGGAAGTTATTACTACTGTAATAACCGCTCCTTATCCTTTTTATTTCGTTTTTGTGCCAAGAGAAGCCTCTAATTTGAGTGAGGTAAGATTTGGGGATGTTGCTGTCCTGAAACAGTTTTCGGTGCTGCACCGTAAAAATTCCTAAAAATTCTCAGAATATCTTTTGGATCTGTGATTTCTTGTGCATATGCCCCAGGTTATATCCAAACTTTCATTAGATGAACACTTTTTGATTTGAGCAACTGAAACCCCTCTAAAAATTCGACCTTTGTCAGCTATTCTGTTTTGACAGATTTCTGCCAATATTTGTGTTTGCCGCTTTATCGCTTTCTTTTTGAGTTCTTTTGATCACGGAACTTTTGGAGAAGTTTCTACAGTAGTATATGCTTTATATGTGGTGGTTTTGAGTTGAAACCTGAAGCAAAAAGGGTTGATTCATTGCTATGCTTACACTAATGTTGCTAATAGAATTGTGTTTAGTTTTGTATGAAGGAAGTTTTCAAGTGTAGGGATTGGAGAATGATGAGATGAGTTGAAGAATGGAAAAAAGCTCAACTTGGGGATGCCCACGCACCCCAAGAAATATCCAAGAGGTACAAGCGTCAAAGCTTGGGGATGCCCCCGAGGCATCCCTTCTTCATCGGCAAAAATTAGGTCGCCTTTCAATACACTATATTTTTATTGCTTCATGCATTATGTGTTTTTCTTGGAGCACCAGTTGTTTTTAGTTTTCAGTTTTGTTTAGTTTTGTTTGCTGCAATAAATGGTTGGACCCCAAAAAATTCCTTTTGGAGAAGTTGCCTTGCTTTTCATTTGCCAAGAACACTCCGTTTTTCACTCTTATCGTTCAACGAGTGTTCTTCTTTTCCTAGAACTGCGTTTAGCTTTTATTTTTTGCCTTGATTTGTATTCAGATCTTATTATATCTTTGTCTCAAGGTGTATTTTGACCTCTGGTCCATGTTGGTTTTCATTAAAAGAGTTGTTTCAAAAAAGTTCGAATGGTGTTGGAAAAGAGAAAAAGCTTTATGGAAAAAAGTGGTACAAAAAGGAGCTTGTGTAGACTGCGGCCTAGGCTTTTGCATGTCGTGCTTGATGTCTTTTTGATAGTATGCTTAGTGGTTTTGCTGTAGCATGACTTGTCTCAAATGACTGAGATTGCTTAATGAGCCTTTGAAAAAATCATGCGTTGTTTTAATTATTTGGAAGCATTATTTTGGTTTTCTCCTTGATGCTTTATTTGGGTTGACTTGGCGCATGCTCACACATGTTTGACTCATACAAAGTCGCCATAAGCCTCTATGATCATTTAGTTTTTGACTTTTGATGCCATCTTATGCTTCTTTTAATGTTGCTTTGTTGCTTTGCATGATTATGGCTGTTATTGCTCTCTTAGTTGGTCGCTCCCAGTCTTTTGCTAGCCCTCATTTTGTACTGAGTATGAGCTCTACTCGTGCATCCAACTCCTAAAAACCAAGTTTGCCATTGTGTCTACTATAAATTCCTATGCATGGTATTTGTAAGCCATTCCAAGTAAATTTTCGTGTGCTACCTTTCAAAACTTTCAACTACTTCTCGTTTTGTGCCACTGTTTTTAGCTCATGGGGACGTAGTGGTCAGAATTGCTATCTTCCATATTAAATTAAGTACCCCTCGACTAGGCAGCTTCATTCAGCTTGTCATTAGAGCTGGTCAGACCATTGCAATCTAATTCTAAAAAAAAGGCACTCCTCCATGGTATGTGAATGTTGGTGGGCACCCGATGGAATCGGTTAGCCATGGTTTGAGAAAGGAAAAAAAGGTGGGGATGAGTGCCAAAGCTTTATAAAAGAGCACCAATGTGCCAAATTTTCAAAGAACTCGGAACCGCTCTCACTTGTTTATTATGGAAGATAGTAAGACCCCATTGCCATTCGTTGACATGAAACAACCACCTCTCAAAACCCAATTTTTACCTCTGTTTACAAATAAAAAGCTCTAGCATATGTTTAATCACTGCTTCCCTCCGCGAAGGGCCTTTCTTTTATTTTTTATGTTGAGTCACCACCTTCTATCTTTATGCACCGTCTAAGAGAGCATAGTTGTCATTCTTGTATAATGTGCATTGTCCCAAAGTTTTTATTGATTGATTCATGATGTTGGTTTCACTTGTTCTTAAATTACTTGTATCTAGTTGCCCTCTTAAACTTGAAGGTGTCCTATGCATTTATGTTTTGCTCTCTCATGAAGGACAAGCTGAAAACCATTTGTATGTTTTTCCATATGATTTGAACACATGTTTGACTTTCATTGTTTCATTTTCATGATCTTTCGTTTGTGTTCTTTTTCATGTTATAACATGGTTGCTAAGTTTCTTCTATCACGATTATATCTTTCATGCCCATGTTTTAAGTTCTTTTGATTCCAGCGCACAATGCTTACATATATGATCAAGATTGTGTAGGTGCATGTCACCTCAAAAATTATTTCTTTTGTTATCACTTACCTACTCGAGGACGAGCAGGAGTTAAGCTTGGGGATGCTGATACGTCTCTAACGTATCTATAATTTTTGATGCTCCATGCTTGTTTGTACACCTTTTGCTTAGTGTTTCGTTACATTTCATGGCATTTTTATGCATTTTCCGGAACTAACCTATTAACGAGATGCCACAGTGCCAGTTCCCTATTTTCTGCTATTTTTGTGTTTCAGAAAAGTTACACAGGAAATATTCTCAGAATTGGACGAAACAAAAGCCGAACATCCGGAAATTTACCAAGCTTCCAGAGAACCGAAGAGGAGGCAGAGAAGGGCCACCGGGTTGCCACACCATAGGGTGGCGCGGCCTGCCCCTGGCCCACGCCCCCTGGTGGTGAGGCCACCCTGGCCCACTTCTGACGCCGCCCCTTCGCCTATAAAGACTCCCCGATGGGACAAACCTAAATACCCGATCACTTTCCAGAATACATCACGATCCGCCGCCACCATCGACCCAAGATCGGGAGGGTTCAGAAGCTCTTCCCGGCACCCTACTAAAGAGGGGAATCGCCACCGGAGGTCTTCTTCATCGCCATGCTTGCCTCCGGCGCGATGAGTGAGTAGTCTATCTTGAACTATGGGTCCATAGCAGTAGCTAGTTGGTTGTCTTCTCCACCATGTACTTCATGTTTAGATCTCATGAGCTGCCTTACAAGATCGAGATCACCATTATGTAATTCTACATGTTGTGTTTATTGGGATCCGATGAATATTGGTGTTATGATTGAGTTGATGTGCTGAATATTATCTTATGTTATCTCTATGTTGTTTATGATCTTGCATGCTCTCCGTTGTTAGTAGCTATCTTGGCCGAGTAGTTGCTAGTGACTCCAAGAGGGGGTATTTATGCTCGATAGTGGGTTCATGCCTCTATTTAATCTGGGGGAGTGACAGAAACCTCTAAGGTTGTAGATGTGCTATTGCCACTAGGGAGAAAACAACATTCATATGCTCAAGGGCATATACTTTGTTTACATTATACACTTTGCTTAATGCAGTTATCTGTTGTTCGCAACTTAATACTTGTGGAGTTCTCGGATTGATTCACCACAAGTGGATTATTAGTCATAGATGCAGTTGGATGACGATCTATGTATCTTGTTGTAATGCCCAGAGTAAATCTCATAGTGATCCTCTCGACATATGCACGTTGTCTTTATTCTATCAATTGCCCAACTGTAATTTGTTTACCCAGCATGTGTTATTTTATGGAGAGACACCACTAGTGAACTGTGGATCCAGGTCCTATTTTCTTTATATTGCTATCACCTGTTTACTTTACTTGCACTGTTTACTTTACTCGCATACTACTATTGCTTTCCACTCGATACGCTCATTCCTTTGTTTCAAGCAAACCGGTGAGATTGACAACCTCATCGTAAGTTGGGAACAAAGTATTTGGTTGTGTTGTGTGCAGGTTCCACGTTGCCGCTTGCAAAGCAAAGCTTGGACGAGGCGCCCTATAAATTGTCCGGAGCTGTCGGGAAGCTAGCGGGCATCACCTTCTAGAGTATTGTCTTTTTCCTACTGGATTGACTACCTTGGTTTCATAACTGAGGGAAAACTTGCTGCTATATTCATCAAACCTTCTCTTGGGGTTTCCAACTGGCCGGTTATTTTACTTCATCACCAAACGCAATCAAGCTTTCTAGCATCATCATCACCGCGCCATCATTAATCTACATTCTACTTATTTCTTTTAACATCTACCGAAATTCGGTCCGATGATGCAGGTATATACACCTTGGATTAGATTCGTATTTAACCAGGAACCACAAGTTTACAATGTCATATGATTTTCATACATAGAATGTCGTCTGCAAAGCAATTTCGTGTGGAGTTTGATTGTATCATTTTGCAGACAAAAAAAATACTTTTTGAGTTTTTAGGTCAAGTTGGAACGTGCGTTGTATGTGCAAACTTACTGGTTTCTAAAAATAACTACAAAAAATCGTATTATTAAAAAAATTGCCAAAAGATAGAGGTCAAAGTAAATGAGGGTCACGATGAGTACGCGACTGCGTACCATTTTTTTATAGAAGATGCAAGCAAACGTATTTACATAGAATCGACCTTGACACAAGGCCGCAACCACACCCACACACACAGAGGTCTACTCTCCTAGAGTTCTAAAACTCCCTCCAACACCCACGCTAGCCCTAGCAAGTTGCCAAAGAGCTAGTTCTTCCTTGATTCTTCTCGCTAACTCCAGCACCGAGCACTGCACACTGGAGTTCCGAAAAACACGCGCGTTCTGCTGCTTCCAAATTGACCAACAAGTGAGCATAACCCGGGCGTCAAGACCACTCCTTTCCCTAACCTGGACTCGCTGCCGAGCTGCAAGCCACCAATCCTCCAGACGATCGTCCATCGAGGGCAGCACGTACATGACATTGGCTTCCCTAAACGATTCGAACCACACCTCCTTGGCATAGCAGCAGTGCACCAAAAGATGGTCCACCGCGTCAATCTCCTGAAGGCAAAGGTAGCAGGTGTTGGCAGCCACTTGCAGGCCATGCCTAGCTCTTCTATCTGTTGTCCACAACCTGTTCTTAACTGCCAGCTGATACGTCTCCAACGTATCTATAATTTTTGATGCTCCATGCTTGTTTTTACACCATTTGCCCAATGTTTCATTACACTTAGTGGCACTTTTATGCATTTTCCGGAACTAACCTACTAACGAGTTGCCACAGTGCCAGTTCCCTGTTTTCTGCTATTTTTGTGTTTCAGAAGTGATACACAGGAAATATTCTTGGAATTGGATGAAACAAGTTCCTGAAGTCTTATTTTACCCGGAAGCTTCCAGAGATCCAAAGAGGAGTAGGAGGGGGGCCACAGGGGCCCCACACACCAGGCTGGCGCGGCCAGGGCCTGGGCCGCGCCACCCTAGCGTGAGGCCACCTGGCCCCACCTCTGACATCGCCCCTTTGCCTATAAAGACCCCCCGACGGGAAAAACCTAAGTACCCGATCACTTTTCCAGAACACATCGCGATCCGCCGCCGCCATCGACCCGAAGATCAGGAGGGTCTAGAAGCTCTTCCCGGCACCCTGCCGGAGAGGGGAATCGCCACCGGAGGTCTTCTTCATTGCCATGCTTGCCTCCGGAGCGATGAGTGAGTAGTCTACCTTGGACTATGGGTCCATAGCAGTAGCTAGATGGTTGTCTTCTCCACCATGTGCTTCATGTTTAGATCTCATGAGCTGCCCTACATGATTGAGATCACTTTTATGTAATTCTACATGTTTGGTTTGTTGGGATCCGATGAATATTGGTGTTATGATTGAGTTGCTGTACTGAAATATATCTTATGTTATCTCTATGTTGTTTATGATCTTGCATGCTCTCCTTTGTTAGTAGCTATCTTGGCCGAGTAGTTGCTAGTGACTCCAAGAGGGGGTATTTATGCTCGATAGTGGGTTCATGCCTCTATTTAACCTGGGGGAGTGACAGAAACCTCTAAGGTTGTAGATGTGCTGTTGCTACTAGGGAGAAAACAACATTCATATGCTCAAGGGCATATGCTTTGTTTACATTACACACTTTGCTTAATGCAATTATCTGTTGTTCGCAACTTAATACTTGTGGAGTTCTCGGATTGATTCGCCACAAGTGGATTATTAGTCATAGATGCAGTTGGATGGCGGTCTATGTATTTTGTTGTAATGCCCAGAGTAAATCTCATAGTGATCTTCTTGACATATCACATTTATCTTTATTCTATCAATTGCCCAACTGTAACTTGTTTACCCAGCATGTGTTATTTATCTTATGGAGAGACACCACTAGTGAACTGTGGACCCCGGTCCTATTTCTATCATATTGCTATCACCTATTTACTTTACTCGCATTGTTTACTTTATTCGCATACTCTACTGTTTTCCACTCGATACACTCATAACCTTTGTTTCAAGCAAACCGGTGAGATTGACAACCTCATCGCAAGTTGGGAACAAAGTACTTGGTTGTGTTGTGTGCAGGTTCCGCGTTGCTACTGGCCGAAGACGACTCAACAAGTATCATTAAACGGCGCCCTTGTTGGAGTGCTATTAAGCCAGTCTGCATCACCTTCAGTCGTTTGTCTCTCCTCTCCAAGAATGATAAACCTTGGTTTCTTAACTGAGGGAAAACTAACTGCTATACTCATCACACCTTCCTCTTGGGGTTCCCAATGGGCTGGTCATTCACCACGCACAAGGACCGTCAACTGCACGCCAACAACTTCTTTTCTGGCGCCGTTGCTAGGGAGGAAGTAGAAGACTTCTGCAAGGGAAGTTTTTCGCACGCATATCCTTTACTTTGTTATTGTTTTGATTTACTTTATTTATTTTACCTGCATCGTTTTATTTCAAAAACCCAAAAAAATAGAATCCTTGGTAGTTGTTATTTCTTTACTTTAGTTCATCATGTTGATCCCTAAGTATGTTCTGGAGGACCTCTCAGTAGGTAGTGGTTCTATCATTGGAAAAAGTAACATTGAGGAGTTCTTTAATCACATTAGTATGCATAAGGAAGTTGAGGAAAAGTCTTTGGTTGAGCTAGCTCCTAGTATTGAAGTTGCTTTTGCTTATTTAATTCACATGTTGGAAACTAGGTTTGCTAGTCTTAATCCTTTTATGCAATACATGTTCCTTAAGCTCCATGAAATTGAGGATCCCGAAAAGAAAGCTTTTATTTTGGAAGTTTTGCGCCTAGAATTTAAAGATGTCGTTATTGAAGCTAGAAAAGTTCTTAAATGTTTTAATAAACTTGGTTCACCTATAAAGGTTATTAATACAAATGATGAAGGAGCCGAAATACCTATACCTTGCAAGCTCTTGGGATTATGTGAAGCTTTCGAAAATAATTTTGACTAGATCTGTCCAAATTTTTTTTTGTGTGATTTGAGTGAACCAAAGCGTGATCACAAAGGGTCTTCTAAAACTTATGTGGATGAAATACAATGCCTTATTGATAAGACCTCTGCAGTTGATCTTAATGCTTCTTCTGAAAATACTTGATTCGCAATTTTTTGCGCCTAGCTCAAAGGCGTTAAAGAAAAGCACTCTTGGGAGATAATCCAATGTTTTCTTTTCAGTACTTTTTCTTTTATTTGAGTCTTGGAAGTCATTACTACTGTAATGACCGCTCCTTATCTTGTTTATTTCATTTTTGTGCCAAGAGAAGCCTCTAATTCGAGTGAGGTAAAGATTTGGGGATGTTGCTGTCCTGAAACTGTTTTTGATGCTGCACCGTAAAAATTCGTATAAATTCTCTGTATATCTTTTGGACCTCCGATTTCTTGTTCATATGCCCGAGGTTATATCCAAACTTTTGTTAGTTGAACACTTTTTGATTTGAGCAACAGAAAACCCCTCAAAAATTCAGCCTTTGTCAGCTGTTCTGTTTTGACAGATTTCTGCCAATATTTGTGTTTGCCACTTTATCGCTTTCTTTTGAGTTCTTTTGATCACGGAACTTTTGGGGAAGTTGCTACAGTAGTATTTGCTTTATATGTGGTGGTTTTGAGTTGAAACCTGAAGCAAAAAGAGGTTGATTATATGTTATGCTACACTAATGTTGCTAATAGAATTGTGTTTAGTTTTGTATAAAGGAAGTTTTCACATGTAGGGATTGGAGAATGATGAGATGAGTTGAAGAATGGACAAAAGCTCAAGCTTGGGGATGCCCATGCATCACCCCAAGAAATATCCAAGAAGTACAAGCATCAAAGCTTGGGGATGCCCCCGAGGCACCCCTTCTTCATCGGCAAAAATCAGGTCACCTTTCAAGACACTATATTTTTATTGCTTCACGCACTATATGTTTTTCTTGGAGCGTCAGTTGTTTTAGTTTTCTTTGTTAGTTTGTTTTGTTTGCTGCAATAAATGGTTGGACCCCAACAAATTTCCTTTGGAGAAGTTGCCTTGCTTTTCATTTGCCAAGAACACTCGTTGAAATTATAAGAATGAAAAACGGAGTTGACCGGGTGTTCTTCTTTTTCCGCTACTGCTTTTGGTTTTCGTTTTTGCCTTGATTTGCATTCAGACCTTGTCATATCTTTTCATCAAGGTTTATTTTTGCCTCTGATCTTTATTGGTTTTCATCAAATGAGGTGTTTATAAAATTTTCAAATGGTGTTGGAAAAGAGAAAAAGCTTTATGCAAAATAGTGGTACAAGAAGGAGCTTGTGTAGACTGCGGCTTAGGCTTTCTCATATCATCCTTGTTGTCTTTTTGATAGTATGCTTAGTGGTTTTGCTGTAGCATGACTTGTCTCAAATAACTGAGATTGCTTAATGAGCCTTTGAAAAAAATCATGCGTTGTTTTTATTGTATGGAAGCATTATTTTGGTTTTCTCCTTGATGTTTTATTTGGGTTGACTTGGCGCATGCTCACACATGTTAGACTCTTACAAAGTCACCAATAGCCTCTATGATCATTTATTTTTTGAATTTTGATACCATCTTATGCTTCTTTTAATGTCGCTTTGTCGCTTTGCATGATTATGGCCATTATTGCTCTCTTAGTTGGTCGCTCCCAGTCTTTTGCTAGCCCTCGCCTTGTACTGAGTATGAGCTCTACTCGTGCATACAACTCCTTAAAAACCAAGTTTGCCAAAGTGTCCACCATACATACCTACTAGCAATTTGCTATTCCAAGTAAATTTGACTTGCTTTTATTTTCTCTTCAAATTAAACTCTTACCAGTGTTATGCGAAATTCGGTCAGTAAAGCTCTCACGAACCGGAAGGCACACTTTACTTTTTCCTGTTCTTAAAAATTTGACATTGTGGTCTCTTATGTTGAGTTGTTATGCTTGCAAGTTGTAAGTTGGAGACTAGCCCAGCCATGCAGTCATGGGCAAGTTTTCAACATTGCACTTCTTATTTGAGTTGATATCGTGATCTTTTATTTATGGATGCCCGCGGTGTGAAATGAATTGGGAATCTTGTGGGGATTATGGAGTTTGTATATGTGTTAGGGAAACGCCGGGCCGCTAATCTAAGCCATGCATAATTCATGGTGGAAATTTGCAGCATACCCATGGTGAACATTCGATGACGCATCTCACAATAAAAAGCTAAACAAATGGCAAATAAAAGAGATGTCGAGGTGTTCATTGTCTGCTTGTCCTGTCATTTTGGTGTGGGCTTGTTCCATGTCATCGGGCACGGAGGTACCCTATTGGCGGTTCTCAATGATATGCATATACTTACAATGACAAGAGCCTTGCTTGGGACTCTAAGTAAAGTAGCATGAGGTTTCGGTACTCATATTCACGGGACACGAGGTTTTCAACTTATTTTTTGTCAAGCATATGCATCATAATTGTTCTTGCATTAACTCTAACCATTCAAGATGCTTATGATGGGGGCAATGAGAGCTCAAAGCCGGTAAGTACCATAATTTTTGAAGGTTATAAAACTTGCAATCACTGCTTCCCTCTGCGAAGGGCCTTTCTTCTACTTTTATGTTGAGTCACCACCTTCTATCTTTATGCACCATTAAGAGAGCATAGTTGTCATTTTTAGTATAATGTGCATTGTCCCAAAGTTTTCATTGATTGATTCATATTGTTGATTTCACTTGTTCTCAAATTATTTGTATCTAGTCGCCCTCTTAAACTTGAAGGTGTCCTATGCATTTATGTTTTGCTCTCTTTGAAGGACAAGCTGAAAACCATTTGTATGTTTTTCCTTATGATTTGAACACACGTTTGACTTTCATTGTTTCATTTTCATGATCTTTTGTTTGTGTTCATTTGCATGTTTACAACATGGTTGCTAAGTTCTCATTGTCAAGATTATATCTTCATGCCCATGTTTTAAGTTCTTATGATCCCAGCTTACAAATGCTTACATATATGATCAAGATTGTGTAGGTGCATGTCACCTCAAAAATTATTCTTTTGTTACCACTTACCTACTCGAGGACGAGCAGGAGTTAAGCTTGGGGATGCTTGATACGTCTCCAACGTATCTATAATTTTTGATGCTCCATGCTTGTTTTTACACCATTTGCCCAATGTTTTGTTACACTTAGTGGCACTTTTATGCATTTTCTGGAACTAACCTACTAACGAGTTGCCACAGTGCCAGTTCCCTATTTTCTGCTGTTTTTGTGTTTCAGAAGTGATACACAGGAAATATTCTTGGAATTGGACAAAACAAGTTCCTGAAGTCTTATTTTACCCGAAAGCTTCCAGAGATCCGAAGAGGAGTAGGAGGGGGGCCACAGGGGCCCCACACACCAGGCTGGCGCGGCCAGGGCCTGGGCCGTGCCACCCTGGCGTGAGGCCACCTGGCCCTACCTCTGACATCGCCCCTTCGCCTATAAAGACCCCCCGACGGGAAAAACCTAAGTACTCGATCACTTTTCCAGAACACATCGCGATCCGCCACCGCTGTCGACCCGAAGATCGGGAGGGTCTAGAAGCTCTTCTCGGCACCCTGCCGGAGAGGGGAATCGCCACCGGAGGTCTTCTTCATCTCCATGCTTGCCTCCGGAGCGATGAGTGAGTAGTCTACCTTGGACTATGGGTCCATAGCAGTAGCTAGATGGTTGTCTTCTCCACCATGTGCTTCATGTTTAGATCTCATGAGCTGCTCTACAGGATTGAGGTCACCGTTATGGAATTCTACATGTTTGGTTTGTTGGGATCCGATGAATATTGGTGTTATGATTGAGTTGCTGTACTGAAATATATCTTATGTTATCTCTATGTTGTTTATGATCTTGCATGCTCTCCGTTGTTAGTAGTTATCTTGGCCGAGTAGTTGCTAGTGACTCCAAGAGGGGGTATTTATGCTCGATAGTGGGTTCATGCCTCTATTTAACCTGGGGGAGTGACAAAAACCTCTAAGGTTGTAGATGTGTTGTTGCTACTAGGGAGAAAACAACATTCATATGCTCAAGGGCATATGCTTTGTTTACATTACACACTTTGCTTAATGCAATTATCTGTTGTTCGCAACTTAATACTTGTGGAGTTCTCGGATTGATTCACCACAAGTGGATTATTAGTCATAGATGCAGTTGGATGGCGGTCTATGTTTTTTGTTGTAATGCCCAGAGTAAATCTCATAGTGATCTTCTTGACATATCACGTTTATCTTTATTCTATCAATTGCCCAACTGTAATTTGTTTACCCAGCATGTGTTATTTATCTTATGGAGAGACACCACTAGTGAACTGTGGACCCCGGTCCTATTTCCATCATATTGCTATCACCTGTTTACTTTACTCGCACTGTTTACTTTATTCGCATACTCTACTATTTTCCACTCGATACACTCATAACCTTTGTTTCAAGCAAACCGGTGAGATTGACAACCTCATCGCAAGTTGGAAACAAAGTACTTGCTTGTGTTGTGTGCAGGTTCCGCGTTGCTACTGGCCGAAGACGAGTCAACAAGTATCGTTAAACGACGCCCTTGTTGGAGTGCTATTAAGCCAGTCTGCATCACCTTCAGTCGTTTGTCTCTCCTCTCCAAGAACGATAAACCTTGGTTTCTTAACTGAGGGAAAACTAGCTGCTATACTCATCACACCTTCCTCTTGGGGTTCCCAACGGGTTGGTCATTCACCACGCACAAGGACTGTCAACTGCACGCCAGCACCAGCCGCTGAAAGATCTTGCATTTACTTGGCGCCCACGGCTTCCAAATACAGTCCACAGCCCCAAATCTTACTGCACCCTCGCAAAGTCTGTCGTAAGTAGCCTTTGCCGAGAAAACCCCAGACGGATCACACGGCCATGAGAAAATGTCATCTTGGTCCGGGTCTCTACTCTGACTGATGATCACCCTAGAAAGAACCACGAACTGCTGAAACCCTTCCTACGAAAGATTCCCCGAGACATCCAAGGTCCATCTATCATTCTGCAAGGCCTGCTGGACTATTCTGGTGTTCTGACGCCTTGTACCAACAGCAGCTAGCACTTCTAGGGCAATGTCCTGAATGCAAGCTCCATCCAACCAACGATCCAGCCATAACAGCACCCTGTCGCCCTTCCCCACTCTAATTTTCACCAGACTATGAAAAACCTCTACCGCAAGCTTATCCTTCCAACGGGGTAACCCTTGCCAGGGTCTCGAAAGATCCGTGCGTCTCACCACTCCCAGCGCACACGCAGTGCAAGCCCTTGTAGCCTCAGATTTTTAACACCCAGCCCCCCAAATTCATAGGGCCGACACACCGACTCCCATGCCACTAAGCACTGACCGCCGTTCACCTTCTCTTTTGCTGACCAGAAGAAGGCACGTTGCCAACTCTCCAATTCCTCCAGCATCCACATAGGGGCCTCTGCAACTAACATCTGGTGAATGGGTTTAGCCGCGATGACAGATTTTATAAGCAGTAATCGACCATGTTTAGTGATGGCGCGGTGATGATGATGCCAGAAAACTTGATTGTGTTTGATGGTACCAGAAAACTTGTTGGCTTGTAGTAAATGACCGGCCAGTTGGAAAACCCCAAGAGAAGGTTTTGATGAATATAGCAGCAAGTTTTCCCTCAGTTATGAAACCAAGGTAGTCAAGCCAGGAGGAGACAGACAAACGACTGAAGGTGATGCCCACTAGCTGCGTGATGCTCTAACAAGGGCGCCATTAACGATAACTTGTTAGCGCGTCTTCAACCAGTAGCAACGTGGAACCTGCACACAACACAACCAAATACTTTGTTCCCAACTTACGATGAGGTTGTCAATCTCACCGGTTTGCTTGAAACAAAGGGTATGAGCGTATCGTGTGGAAAGTGATAATAGTATGCGAGTAAAGTAAATAGTGCGAGTAAAGTAAACAGGTGATAGCAATATAAAGGAAATAGGACCAGGGTCCACAGTTCACTAGTGGTGTCTCTCCATAAGATAAAATAATACATGCTGGGTAAACAAATTAGAGTTGGGCAATTGATAGAATAAAGACAACGTGCATATGTCGAGAGGATCACTATGAGATTTACTCTGGGCATTACAACAAGATACATAGACCGCCATCCAACTGCATTTATGACTAATAATCCACTTGTGGCGAATCAATCCGAGAACTCCACAAGTATTAAGTTGCGAACAACAGATAATTGCATTAAGCAAAGTGTGTAATGTAAACAAAGCATATGCCCTTGAGCATATGAATGTAGTTTTCCCCCTAGTAGCAACAGCACATCTACAACCTTAGAGGTTTCTGTCACTCCCCCAGATTAAATAGAGGCATGAACCCACTATCGAGCATAAATACCCCACTTGGAGTCACTAGCAACTACTCGGCCAAGATAGCTACTAACAACGGAGAGCATGCAAGATCATAAACAACATAGAGATAACATAAGATAATATTCAGTACTTCAACTCAATCATAACACCAATATTCATCGGATCCCAACAAACACAACATGTAGAATTACATAACGGTGATCTCGATCATGTAAGACAGCTCATGAGATCTAAACATGAAGCACATGGTGGAGAAGACAACCAACTAGCTACTTCTATGGACCCATAGTCCAAGGTAGACTACTCACTCATCGCTCTGGAGGCAAACATGGCGATGAAGAAGACCTCTAGTGGCAATTCCCCTCTCAGGCAGGGTGCCGAGAAGAGCTTCTGGACCCTCCCGATCTTCGGGTCGACGGCGGCGGCGGATCGTGATGTGTTCTGGAAAAGTGATCGGGTACTTAGGTTTTTCCCGTCGAGGGGTCTTTATAGGTGAAGGGGCAACATGAGGAGTGGGCCGAGGCGCCGTCACACATAGGGGGCGCGGCCAGGGGCCAGGCCACGCCGCCCTGTTGTGTGGGGCCCTCGTGGCCCCTGATGTCTACGCACGCGTCTGTTCTTGTAGACAGTGTTGGGCCTCCAAGTGCAGAGGTTTGTAGAACAGCAGCAAGTTTCCCTTAAGTGGATCACCCAAGGTTTATCGAACTCAGGGAGGAAGAGGTCAAAGCTATCCCTCTCAAGCAACCCTGCAATTACGATACAGAAAGTCTCTTGTGTCCCCAACACACCCAATACACTTGTCAGATGTATAGGTGTACTAGTTCGGTAAAGAGATAGTGAAATACAAGTGGTATGGATGATTATAAGTAGTAAATACAATCTGGAAATAAAAATGGCAGCAAGCAAACAAGTAACAAAACAGCAAGTAAACGGTGTGCAAAGCTTGGAAACAAGGCCTAGGGATCATACATTCACTAGTGGACACACTCCCAACAAATATAACATAATTGAACAAATAAATAACTTCTCTTCACTATGGTACTCTGAATTACTCTCCTATTGAATAACACTAATCATTGCGTAGGGCTACGAAGCACTCCTTAAAGTTCATCAAGTACTTGACAAACACCACTCATAGAGATATCCAAATCAAATCACAACTCAAGATAGATATTATTGCAACTTAGACCAAGTACTAACTCGGTGCACACACTGTCAACATTACACCATGAAAGGAGGAATAGATCGCTTCAATACTATCATAGTGATAATTATTCTCATAATCCATAAGAGATCACAATCGTAGCCTAGACCAAGTACCACCATGATGCACGCACTGTCACCGTTACACCATGGCAGGAGGAATAGATTACTTTAATAACACACTAGAGTACACATAATGAAGAAGAGTAAAATCTACTTATTCAACATGATACAAAGCTCACGATCACATAAAGATCACATCATGGGAGAGAGAGGTGAACCACATAGCTACCGGTAGAGCCCTCAGCCCCGGAGGAGAACTACTCCCTCCTCATCATAGGAGACAGCAAGGTTGATGGAGATGGCGGTGAGGTCGATGGAGACCGATGGAGATGGCTCCGGGGGCACTTCCCTGTCCCGGCAAGGTGCTGGAACAGAGACTTCTGTCCCCCAAAATTCGTCGACGGCGGCGGCGGAGCTGTGGAACTGCTTCTATAAAATTGCCGACTCCCTTAGGGTTTTCCATCCCGAGGCTTTATATGGGCGAAGGGGCATCGTCAGGAGTGGCCCCAGGCCTCCTCACACCTAGGCGGCGCGGCCAGGGCCTGGGCCGCGCTGGCCTAGTGTGAGGCTGGCCTGTGGCCCCTCTCCTTTGCCTCTTTGGATCTCTGGAAGCTTCCAGGCAAAATAAGACTTTAGGAACTTGTTTCGTCCAATTCCAAGAATATTTCCTGTGTATCACTTCTGAAACACAAAAATAGCAGAAAACAGGGAACTGGCACTGTGGCATCTTGTCAATAGGTTAGTTCCGGAAATCGCATAAAAACTCCACGAAGTGTAACGAAACACAAGACAAATGGTGTAAAAACAAGCATGGAGCATCAAAAATTATAGATACGTTGGAGACGTATCAAGCATCCCCAAGCTCAACTCCTGCTCGTCCTCGAGTAGGTAAGTGATAACAAAAGAATAATTTTTGAGGTGACATGCACCATCACAATCTTGATCATATATGTAAGCATTGTGAGCTGGGATCATAAGAACTTAAAACATGGGCATAAAGATATAATCTTGACAATAGAAACTTAGCAACCATGTTGTAAACATGCAAATAAACACAAACAAAAGATCATGAAAATGAAACAATGAAAGTCAAACGTGTGTTCAAATCATAAGGAAAAACATACAAATGGTTTTCAGCTTGTCCTTCAAAGAGAGCAAAACATAAATGCATAGGACACCTTCAAGTTTAAGAGGGCGACTAGATACAAATAATTTAAGAACAAGTGAAACCAACAATATGAATCAATCAATGAAAACTTTGGGACAATGCACATTATACTAAGAATGACAACTATGCTCTCTTAATGGTGCATAAAGGTAGAAGGTGGTGACTCATCATATAAGTAAAAGAAAGGCCCTTCACAGAGGGAAGCAGTGATTAAACATGTGCTAGAGCTTTTCATTTGTAAAACAGAGAGATAAAAATTGGTTTTGAGAGGTGGTTGTTTTTGTCAACGACTAGCAATGGGGTTCTTACTATCTTCCATATAAAAATGAAGCAAGTTTTTGAGAGAGAGATTGGCACTTTTGTGCTCTTTTATAAAGCTTGGCACTCCTCCCCACCTTTTTTCTTTCACAAACCATGGCTAACCGATTCCATCGGGTGCCCACCAACATTCACATTCCATGGAGGAGTGCCTTTTTTCTTTCTTTTTTTTCTTTTTTTTTCTTTTTTGGAATAAGCAATATGGAATATAGCAAATCCGACCACTACATCCCCATGAGCTGAAAACAGTGTCACAAAACGAGAAGTGTTTTTGAAGGTTTTTGAAAGGTAGCACATGCAAATTTACTTGAAATGGCTTACAAATACCATGCATAGGAATTTATAGTGGACACTTTGGCAAAACTTGGTTTTTAGGAGTTGGATGCACGAGTAGAGCTCATACTCAATACAAAATGAGGGCTAACAAAAGACTGGGAGCGACCAACTAAAAGAGCAATAACGTCCATAATCATGCAAAGCGACAATAAAAGAAGCATAAGATGGCATCAAAAGTTAAAAACTAAATGATCATAGAGGCTATTGGCGACTTTGTAAGAGTCTAACATGTGTGAGCATGCGCCAAGTCAACCCAAATAAAGCATCAAGGAGAAAACCAAAATAATGCATCCAAATAATTAAAACAACGCATGATTTTTTCAAAGGCTCATTAAGCAATCTCAGTTATTTGAGACAAGTCATGCTACAGCAAAACCACTAAGCATACTATCAAAAATACATCAAGCATGACATGCAAAAGCCTAGGCCGCAGTCTACACAAGCTCCTTTTTGTACCACTTCTTTGCATAAAGCTTTTTCTCTTTTCCAACACCATTTCAACTTTTTAAATCCAACTCTTTTGAGGAAAACCAATAAAGATCAGAGGCAAAAATACACCTTGATGAAAAGATATAATAAGATCTGAACACAAATCAAGGCAAAAAATGCAAGCTAAATGCAGTAGCAGAAAAAGAGAACACTCATTGAACGATAAGAGTGAAAACTAGAGTGTTCTTGGCAAATGAAAAGCGAGTTCATCTCCTCCAAAAGAAACATGATGTGATCTAACCATTTATTGCAGCAAACAAACTAAACTAACTAAGAAAACTAAAACAACTGACACTCCAAGAAAAATGCATAATGCATGAAGCAATAAAAATATAGTGTCTTGAAAGGTGACCTGATTTTTTGCCGATGAAGAAGGGGGTGCCTTGGGGGCATCCCCAAGCTTTGACGCTTATACCTCTTGGATATTTCTTGGGGGTTGCATGGGCATCCCCAAGCTTG